>JABUQX010071481.1:7500-20547 GCA_015478945.1 Trachelipus rathkii | reverse complement strand
TCCCTGATTGAAGATGATATTTGCTGTTAATGAAATACATATAAATACATATATATATATATATATATATATATATATATATATATATATATATATATATATATATATATATACTATATATATATATACATATATATATATATATATATATTTATATATATATATATATATATATATATATATATATATATATATATATATATATATATATATATATATATATTATCTTATAGTACATTGTTTTCAAACCTTTGAAAAAAAAGAAAAGTAGTAGAAGAGTATGACAAGTCGACCTAGCCTTACCGCCCCCTCCATACCTATTAGTGAGAACTCGTCGCAGTCAGAATATCCACCCTAGAGCTTCACGGGACTGCGACGGAGCCTCACTGTGGCGTATCGTCAATGTAGGGTTCATCCCCTAGCCCAGGTGGGCCACAACCATACCCCCTCACAAAACCCCGCCATTCACTCCTATTATGCACCTTTCTTCTCGCCTCTGCCAAACTCCTCCAGGCATTCTTTACTGACTTAATCCACTTTTTCTTCGGTCTCCCAGCCAGTCGATTCCCAGCACACTCACCACTATACATCCGCTTAACCAACTGGCTATTATCCATCCTTTCTACATGACCTAACCATCTCAACGTACTTTCATTTATTCTCTCATTTACCCCTTTCTTCACACCACACAACTCTCTAATACGTTCATTCCTCATTTTATCAATTCTTCTCACACCTAACATGCCCCTAAGATTGTCCATTTGAACACATTGTTCTTTAGATCTATACCTCTTATTCCAGACCATAGTCTCACCACTATACATTAACAAAGGTAACAACATACCCTCATGTAAGATCCTAGCTCACTCAAGACTTAGTCCCTTTGCATTTACCAACTATTTAATTGCACCAGCCACCTTCCTGCCATTCACAACTTTCCTGTTATACTGCATCATCCGTTCCCTTTTCCTCCAACATATATCCTAAATATTTAAACTCAGACACTAGTTCCATCTGCTCACCATCTAACATAACTTCACACCGAGGACTGTTCTCACTCACAACCATAACTTTACTCTTATCTACGTTTACTTTCAAACCCATCCTTTTACACACCCTGCCAAATCTTTCTACCAATCCACTCACTCTCTCTTCCGATTAGCCACACAAAACCAAATCATCCGCATATAATAGGTAGAGCACCCTCACTCTCTTCCATTCTCCACTATTCTAACACCATCCCTGCCACCCCTCTATTCCTTCAATCCATATGCAAATTGAATTACCAAGGAGACATAACATATCCCTGCCTCATTCCGCTATTAATATTAAACCAATCACTTTTCAACTCCATTTATTCTTGCACACTTCACTATCGTCATGCATACTTTTGATTAGACTGTGTTGTGATAGGTTGTGTTTTACCGGAGCTCCAATGGGTTGATTAATGTTCATAATGTTTTAGTTATCTTTCCCATTAAGTGTGTTTGTTCATTAAGTGCTCTCCTGTTTTAATTGTTTTTAACTATTATGGTTTTAATATTTGAAGAATTATAATCCTTATAAAAGATAAGTTATTCGTTTTAATTTTTGTTTTTGAAACTTTTTAGTTATGTTAGATAGTCATAGTTAGTTTTTAGGATTGTGCAATACGTAGTTTAGATAGCACTAGGTTATATTTTTCTTCGTCTTTTTTAATTTAAGTTTTTAGTGTTTCTATTTTTTTATTTATTTTAAAAGGGTTTTTGCACAACACTTACGTATTTGGTTGCATATTATTTTAATTTATACATATTTAGTTTTATGTTGAATGATTGTAATTTTTTTTATTCGTAAATTTGTTAGGGTGTGTGAATGCGTGTGTTTTAAACTTTCTAGATTTTTTCAATTATACATATTTATTGTAAATACGGTTTTAGCATTTTAATCATTTACGTTTTTTAGTGAGTGAATAATTTTAATCCAATTTCAACTTTCGTTTTTTGTTGTTTTTGTTGTTGTGGTTGTGTGTGCGTGTGTGATGGCAGATTTGCGCAGGCGCGGGCTTTCTATCGACTTTACCAACATCCGCGGCTTACTCTCTAACTCTGCATCCGTGGAATACCACCTCTCTAACTCTAACCCTAACCTTTTGCTCTTGTCTGACACAGATGGCTAAGAATTCATCCTCTAACTCGTTTAATATATCCAACTATAACTTATTTCATAATTTCCGTCTAAAGGGTGGAGTATGTGCCTATGTAAACATAAACACTCCTGTAACACGTCTCGAGAATCTCGAATCTCCTAACTTCGATGTTCTGTGGCTTAAAATCTTTCTTTCTTCTACTACAATAATCTTGTGCTTCTGCTACTGTTCTCCTAACAGAACAGATTTTCACACCTTTTTTGAATACCTTACTACTTCTCACGAGACTTATATCTTCTCATCCAAATACTGAGGTCCTCTATTTGGGGATTTCAATGTACACAACACTGAATGGTTGGGGTCCTCTCATACTGATTTAGGTGGGAGGAGGCCGAATCATTCAGCATTCTCAACGATCTGGAGAAACTAATTAAAGAACCTACACACATTCCGGATCGTCCCAACCAATTCTTGAACACACTTGACATATGTTTCACCACTAGTCCTTCTCTCTATAAATACACCACCTTCGCTCCTATTGGTAAATCTGACCACAACCTTATATCTCTTAATTTTAATACTTTCTCTCCAACAGCTCCATCCTGCCCTACGCGTTTTTTCTGGCACTTTGATCGGGCCGATTGGGGGGCCTTGCGTTGCTTCTACGCTAACTATAATTGGAATGACTGCTTTGTCTCTGGTGACGCTTCGACTTCTGCCGATAAGGTGGGAGCTGTAATCGTTGATGGGATGAGCAGGTTCATTCCTTCTTCGACTAAATCTTTCTCTCCTCATAATCCATGGTTCGATCATGCTTGTTCTCTGGCCATACAGTGCGTATCGGGAGTGGAAAAATTCTCGTTCTTCTATCACTCTTGCTAATTTTCATTCAGCTAGAAATCGTTGCAGGGATACTCTTCGACGAGCAAAGCGGGCTTTCATCAAACGAAAGTTCCTCCTTGGTTCTCCTACTGACAAATCTTTCTGGCCTCTTGCCAAAAACATCTCTAACAACTTCTGTAAATCTGTCTTTCCTCCTCTTATTCGCTCTGATGGTTCTGTTACTAATTCTCCAACTGAAAAGGCCAATCTCTTCGGCCTCCTATTTTCCTCTTTTCCTCATCCTCCTCCTTCTCTTCTCAGGTGCTATGCCTTTGCCTGTGATTACATTCGATTGGGTGCATGGGCTCGAAATCTGTGAACGTTAGGAAGGCGGGTGGCCGGATGGCATTCCTCCCCGAGAGGGAGTGTGCTTCCGTGCTATCCCGCCCCTCATTCAACTATATTCTCTATGTCTCAATACTAACACTCCCTCAGTGTTGGAAGCACGCACATGTCCAACCTATTCCGAAAAAAGGAAGCCGCTCTGATCCTTCTAACTATCGCCCTATAGCTCTCACTTTTATTCTATCTAAGATCTTTGAAACTCTTCTCAACTCATTTGTAGATCATCTGGAATCTCGTGCTTTTCCGATCATAGTACGGCTTTCGGCGCTCAGCTGCTGTGATATGGTTTCTATCTTACTGATTTATGGTTTTCCGCCCTTAGGAACTGCGGGAGACTTGCGTGCGCTTGACATATCCAAAGCATTTGACCGGGTATGGCACGCGTCACTGCTCTCCAAACTCCCCTCCTTTGGGTTTCCTCCTTCTCTTTGCCTACTTATGTCTAGTTTTCTTTCAAATCGCTCAATATCGGCTGTTGTTGATGGGGCAACTTCTTCTTCCTTTTCTGTCAATAGTGGTGTGTTTCATCAGGGTTTCGTCTCATCTCCTACTTTATTCCTACTTTCGTGATCTTCTCACCTGCACATCTGACTCACTCATGTGCCGATGACTCGACCCTTCATTCTTCAACTCATTTCGAATTCTGCTCCTTCTTTTACTTCAGTGCCTCTCGTCTTAATCTTTCCGATTCTATTCTCGCTGATCTGGATAGAATTTCCGGGTGGGGTCGTCTCGACCTTGTGAAATTCAATTCTTTAAAAACCCAACTTCTACAAATCTCCCTCTCTAAGACACCTTCCAACTTTCCTATCTCTTTCGACGGTTCTCTCGTCTCTCCTGTTGACAATATAAACATCCTTGACCTTAACATAAACAAAAAAAATGTCTTGGAAACCTCACATCACAACGGTTGCTAGGGGCCTCAAAGAAACTGGGAGTTCTGTTTAGACTGCGAGATTTTTTTTTCCTCTTCTCAGTTGCTCCAGCTATACAAGGGCCTCATCCGCCCTTGTATGGAGTACTGCTCTCACTCCTTATCTGGGGGCTCTGGTTTCACCGACTTTGGATAGGGTTGAGGTCAAGGCCAAGGCATAAACTGTTCTGTACTAAATCACTTAACCCTCTATCTTTGCGGCGCGATGTTGGTGCTTTTATCTCTTTTCTATAGGTACCGCAGCGGCAGGTGCTCGAGAGATCTTATGCGTACCTCCACCTTTACGTCGCCCTCGTAGCACTAGGGGTGCTGTGTCTGCACATGAGTTTTGTGTTGATGTAGGTAACTCCAGGCTAGTTCTCTGCGGTGCTTCCTTCTTTCCTGCCACATCTGTTCTGTGGAATTCTCTTTCATCTTCTGTGTTTCCTGCTGAATTTAATCTCCCCCACTTCAAAGCCTGCGTCTGTGTCATCTGCGTAATTTACACTGTGGTTGTTGACTTCAGGCTTGTAATACCCCCTCCTTGAATAGGGCTCTGCCCTTGAGTGGTGGTGACAACTGTATAAAAAAAAAAAAAAAAACACCATATATCACTAACACCTTCCCTATTAATTATTAATTATTGTTATCCTATTCCCTATTAAGAGCTTCCCTATTAACCCCATCATACGCCTGTTGCAAATCCATTAAACCTAAATACAATTTATTCTTCTTCCTCATTTTCTCAATCATTTGTTTCAATGTAAAGATTGGATCCACACATCCTCTACCACTTATAAACGCACCTTGTTCTTCACTAATCAGTCCTTCAATCAATCGACGCACTCTTTCGACCAAAATATCAGCATATGTCTTCCCTATAACACTTAATAAACTAATTCCTACATAATTCCTACAGTTACCCATATCCTCCTTACCCTTATATAAAGGTACTATTACTGCCCTCTTCCAGTCCCTCGGAACTATACTCTCCATAAACGCTTTGTTACCCAACTCAAATCCTATCAATCAACATCTCGCCTCCGTTCTTGATCATTTCATCAGTAATTTCATCTATATCTGCAGATTTACCATTCTTCAACTTTCTCAATCTACCAATTACCTCCTCCTTACTAATAACCTCATCCCCAAAAATACCTATTCCTTCTTGCACCATCAAACCGACACACATTCACTAGCACCTCTTCATTACTGCCAATGTTATGCAGATTTTCGAAGTGTTCCCTCCACACTCTCCTTATAAAATTAAATTTTAGAATTTGCTAATTAATAAATTTTTCTAATTAACTAATTGTACATTTTTTTATTTTTAGAATATTTTGAAATTGAAGAATTTTAAGTTACATCAGTGATGGCTTTACATAAGGACTGAGAAAAGGCCTCGTTTTTCCTCCCTTTTGGAACACCCTGTCTTTCAACATGATTTTCTGAAGTTAAGAAATAACCTCAATAATGCTTTGATATTGTCTTCTGAAGATAGAGAGGAATTTTTAAGGTAATATCTTGACACTCATTAATCCTTCTATGGATAATGGATAGAAATGTCACTTATTTTTTCTATTTATAAGTTATAAACATTACTGCAGATATTTTTTGCTGATGAAAAAAAAAAATGCATTTAAAGTGACATGTCTGTGAATTATTATGTTTCTGAATTTGGAAAATATTTTGGTAAACTCAAAACAGCTGAATGGTTTCATAAAGCTCTTAAGTTCATCTACATCAATTCTATTTTATTTTATAAATAAAATATTTGTAATTCCAATATATTATAAAATTACTAAATAAACTGCTGTTTTAAGTTTTCGTATTATTATAATAATATTAATAAATTACTGTTTTAATTTCAACAAACGAAATTGATTTCGTATGTGCATTTTGATTATTTAATTTTTTTTTATACATATTCAGTTTCACAAAAAGAGATGAATGAGTATTAAAGTTATTTCATCAATATGAACAGGAATATATATTTTGAACTTACTTTTTACTAGCTACCTAATTAACTTGATTGTCATTTAAACTATGCTCATTACCCATTCAATACTATTAAAAAGTAGACCCAATTTATGTGATCATGTTTTAGGTTTTGCATCATGAAAACTTTGCGTAAATTATGTCATCAATAATTTAATTTTAAATATCTTTACTACACATTTTTTTAATTTTTTAAAATTAAAAAAAACAGATGTTTGCCAGAAATATTAAAAAAATATAACGATGAAGTGATAGCATCTACTTTTTCTTCGACTTTGTTAAGCCATTCATTTTTGTTGATACCATCTTCTGCTGCCTATTTGATGCCTTGTCTTTTAACGCCAAAGTCAGGTTCGACACGTTCTAATTTATTAATATGAAGTATAAAACTAGTTGTAATTAATTATTAATTTCTTAATGATTTCTGTCCACCCATTATTTTTATTTTCAGATGGTAATGATGTCGGTCTGTTTTCCGAAAAAGTTTTTCAAGATAGCATCATTCCTCATATTCTTAATTTGTTTTCTATTCATGATGACTTACTATACGGAAAAATCCTTCTTACACATTTTTCACAATTTGCGCCTTTTATTGATTAAAGTTGTAAACTCTTTCCAAATTCATAAGTTAAGTATCTTGTAAGGACTTTTTCATTATCTATATATATATTATAATATATATATATATTATATTTAATATATATATATATATATATAATATATATATATATATATATATATATAATATATAATATATAAATATTTATATATTATATATATATAGGGTATATATATATATATAGAAAGAAAGAAAATAATATATATATATATATATATATATATATAATATATATATATATATATAATATATATATATATATATAATATATTATTATATATATATTATATATATATATAATATATATTATATATATATATATCTTTTTCTTTCTTTCTTCACCTTCCTCTTTGCCCCAAGATTGGGGGGTAAGGTGCATGTAGCAAGGCATCGGAAAGAAAAGCAAGTAGGAGAACATGGACAAACGTTTCGAAAAAAAAGCCCAGCCTACCGCCCCCTCTGCTACCATTAATTAGTGAGAGCTCGTCACAGACAGGAAATCCCACCCTAGAGCATCATGGACCGCGAACGGACCCTCACTATGGTTAATCGTCAATTAGGGTTCATCCCCTGGCCAGGTGGGCCACAACCATGCCCCCATACAAAACCCCCGCCATTCTCTCCTACATGCACCTTTATTCTCGCCTCTGGCCAAACTCACATTTTCGTCTCCTTCAGACATTCGTTCACCGACTCGATCCACTTCCTCTTCGGTCTCTCCCAGCCGGTCGGTTCCCCACACACTCTCCACTATACATCCGCTTAACCAACCGACTTTCATTCATCCTTTCACATGACCAAACCATTTTCTCAAACATATTTCAATATTCTCTCATTTACCCCTTTCTTCACACCCACACAACTCTCTAATACGTTCATTCCTCGCATTTTATCAATTCTTTTCACACCTAGCATGCCCCTAAGATTGGTCCATCTGAACACATTGAACTTCAGATCTAACTTCTTATTCCAGACCATAGGTCTCACTACCATACAATAACCCAGGTAACACAACATACCATCATGTAAGACTCTAGCGCACTCAAGGACTTAGTCCCTTTACATTCACCAACGATTTAATTCACCAGCCACCTTCCTGCCATTCACACTTTCCTACTACACTTCTGCATCATTCCGTTCCCTTCCACATCCAACACATACCCTAAATATTTAAACTCAGACACTTGCTCCAGCTGCTGATCATCTAACATAACTTCACACTGAGGACTGTCCTCACTCACAACCATAACCTTACTCTTATCTACGTTTACTTTCGAACCCCTCCTTTACCATACCCTGCCAAATCTCTCCACCGAATCCTCTCAACTCTCTTCAACTCGCCACACAGAACCAAATCATCCGCATACAATAGGTAGGGGCACCCTCCACTCCTCTCGATTCTCCATCATTCTAACAACCAGTTCCTTCCATCCCCACCGTCGATTCTTTCAATAACCCCAGTCCATAACAAACATGACATAACCAAGGAGACATAAACACAACCCTGTCTCACTCCGCTATTAATCCTAAACCCAATCACATTGACACCATTTATTCTTACACACGCTTCACTATTCGTTCATACATACTTTTGATTCCATTTCAGAAGCCTACACCAACACCATATATCACTAATACCTGCCATAAAGCTTCCCTATTAACTCTATCATACGCCTGTTGTAAATCCATAAAACTAAATATAATTTATCTTCTTCTCCTCATTTTCTCAATCATTTGTTTCAATGTAAAGATTTGATCACACATCCTCTACCACTCCTAAACGCTCCTTGTTCTTCACCAATCAGTCCTTCAGTCACTCGACGCACTCTTTCGACCAAAAATACCAGGCATATACCTTCCCTTACAAACACTCGATAAACTGTATTTCCCTATTAATTCTACAGTTCCCCTTTTCTCCCTTTCCCTTATACAAAGGTACTATTACCGCTCTCCTCCAAATCCCTTGGAACTATTACCCTCCATAAACGCTTATTACACAACTTCAATCCAATCATCACCGATCTCGCCTCCGCTCTTGATCGTTTCACTAGTAATTTCATCTTATACCTGGCAGATTTACCATTCTTCAACTTTCTTCCTCCCCTACTCATTACCTCCTCCTTACTAATAAACCTCATTCCCCAAAATACCTATTCCTTCTTGCACATCAAACCCACACACATTCACTAACACCTTCATTACTGTTAATATTTATACAGATTTTGAAAGTGTTCTTTCCACACTCCCCTCACATTCCATTTCATCATTTACAAAAAGCACCATCCCTATTCATTATTCTAAAGCAGATTTCCCCTTATCTCATTCTTAACTTTTCGCGCTTTCTTCCAGAAGAGCTTCCTATTCCCCTGTATGTCCTCATTCATCCTCCTTCCAAACTGTCAATTTACCCTCTTGTTTTCTCCTAC
This sequence comes from Trachelipus rathkii, assembly GCA_015478945.1. Classification (NCBI taxonomy): domain Eukaryota; kingdom Metazoa; phylum Arthropoda; class Malacostraca; order Isopoda; family Trachelipodidae; genus Trachelipus; species Trachelipus rathkii. The sequence continues at coordinate 11,236 of JABUQX010071481.1, read as the reverse complement.
GTTTACACCTTTAAGTATTTCTTTTTCCTCCTTATATAATTCCAAGCATCTTTCTTTTGAAGCTTCATCATTCTGCTTTTAGTACATTCAACCACGCTTCTTTTTTACCTTTAACCGCTTCCATAGCTCTTCATTCCACCATTCGCTGTTAACATTCTTACTTCCTCTTTAGCACATCCACACAAGCTTCCTTTGCACTACGTAACAATTGATTGCCTTCATTGCCCCCAGATTTGTTCAGTATCAACTGTTCACATTCAACCGATTTACTAGCGGAGCGCTTTTACATACTTATCCTTATTTCTCTTGCTCACTGTAACTTCTCACTTTTAATTTTACCTACTTCCTTTCGTATCACCTTCCTGTCTCCATCCAAAGCCCCCACTAACTTAATTTTACATAGAACAACATAATGATCGATAATCCCATTCCTTAAACCCCTCACTGATTTAACGTCCAACACATACTTCAACATCTCCTTCTTCACCAACACAAAATCAATCATACTTTTCACTTCGATACCATCTCTACCTACACCAACTCTAGTATACTTATGGATACTCTTGTGTTTAAAGAAAGTATTACTTACACCACATACCTCTCTCTCTGCACAGAAATCAATCACCTTCCTACCATTCTTCAATTTTTTCCCCCTTACCCCAAAAACCACCTGTATAGCAATCCCTTTTATCACCTATCCAACCATTCAGGACCCCCAACACATTCAATCTGAAGCTTCCTACTCACCCCACCAGAACATCATTCATTAATCCCAAAAAAATCGTACTCTCTTCAATGTTTCCCCATACGTCACAACCACACACACCTTGACCTTTTCGAACTTAAATTTAACCATTAGAATTTCTAGGACTCAGCACACACAAATGTTCTACCATAGCTTTTGTACCACAGTCACTCATCCACAAATTGCAACTCCTTCTCTCCCTCTCTCATTCTCTTCCACACCCAGCACGCACACCATTTCACATCACACCACTTCAATTTCCCTTTTCCTTTATCTTTGTTTCGATCACAGCGAGCAAATCATAATTTCCCACTCTAAAAAAATCCACCATTCTTTGTTTTTCTCATCAACACCCCCCCCCCCCCCCCCCCCCCCCCCTGTTTTTTTTGACTTTCCATGTACCCATACGATTCATACAATTTCGCCGAAAGTTAGGTCGTCTTTTACGGCGATCACGACCATCTCCGAGGCATTCATCAGCATTCCTAGCAAAGAGATGAGGTGGTAGGTGGTATATAATTATATATAATATATATATATATATATATATATATATATATATTATATATTATATTAATATATATATATATATATATATAATATATTTATATATAATATATATATATATATATATATATATATATGATATATATTCTTATCTACCTGTTTCTTCCCCAAGACTGGGCGGTAAGGTTGCTACATGCATTCGGAAAAGAAAGCAGTAGAAGAATTATGACAAAAGTCGAAAACAAAGCCCAGCCTACCCGCCCCCTCTGTACCATATAGTGAGAACTCGTCACAGAACAGAAAATCCACCTAGAGCTTCATGGGACCGCAACGGACCCTCACTATGGGTAAATCGTCAAATTGTAAGGGTTTCATCCCTTGGCCCAGGTGGGCCACACCATACCCCCATACAAGAACTCCCGCCATTCACTCCTATTATGCCCCTTTATTCTCGCCTCTGCCAACTCACATTTCTCCCCTTCAGGACATTCGTTCACTGACTCAATTCACTTTTTCTCGGTCATCCAGCCGGTCGATTCCCAACACACTCGCCACTTATACATCCGCTTAACCAACTTAACCATTCATCTTTCCACATGACCAAAGCATCTCAACATACTTTCATTTATTCTCTCATTACCCCTTTCTTACACCACACAGCTCTCTAATACGTTCATTCCTCATTTTATCAATTCTTCTCACCAACCTAGCATGCCTAGATTGTCCATCTGAAACATTGAACTTAGATCTATGCTTCTTATTCCAGACCATAGTCCTACTACTATATACAATAAACACAGGTAACAAACATACCCTCATGCAAGAAGACCCTAGCGCACTCAAACTTAGTCCCTTTACATTCACCAACGATTTAATTGCACCAGCAACCTTCTTGCCATTCACAACTTCCTACTACACTCTGCATCATCGTTTCCTTCTCATCCAACCACATACCCTAACATATTTTAAACTCAGACACTGTTCCAGCTGCTCACCATCTAACATAACTCACACTGAGGACTGTCCTCACTCACAACCATAACCTTACTCTTATCTACCTTTACTTTCAAACCCCTCCTTTAAAAACACCCTGCCAAATCTCTCTACCAATACTCTCAAACTCTCTTCAGATTCACCACACAAAACCAAATTCATTCCGCAGTTTATAATGGTAGGGCACCCTCACTCTCCTCCATTCACCACATTCTAACACCATTTCCTTGCACCCCACTCTAATTCTTTCATAAACCCCATCCATAACAAATTGAATAACCAAGGAAGGACATAACACACCCTGCCTCACTCCGCTATTAAATACAAACCAATCACTTTTGACACCATTTATTCTAACACACGCCTCACTATCGTCATACATACTTTGATATATTTATATATATATATATATATATATATATATATATATTATATAGTATATAAATATTTTATATATATATATAAATTTAAATATCTGTGTCATATATATATATAATCGAGAGTATATCTAACTATTTATATATATATTTATTATTATTATTATTATTATTATTATTATTATTATTATTATTATTATTATTATTATTATCTATTATTATTTTTATTCCTACATATAATAATTATATTATTATTATATTATTATTATTATTATTATTATTATCTTCCTCTTATCCCCAGATTGGAGGTGAGGTGCACAGCATACACCGGAACAGAAAAGTAGTAGAAGAACATGACCCAGTCGAAAAAAAAGCCCCCGCTCTTCCTGTCCCCTTTATAACCCCAGGAAAACTCGTCGCAATCAAAGAAATTCACCCTGAGGCTTCGATGAGAGCTCAACGACCCTCCACTTAATATATTATATAATATATATATATAAATATATTAATGAATTTAGATTATAAAAACACTTTGAAATGTAAATAGGAATAATATATATATATAATATATATATATATATATATATATATATATATATATATATATCATATATATATATATATATATATATATATATATATATATTTTAGGGATGTGCCGGAACCTCGATTTTTTAAAAGTTCCGGTTCCGGCCGGAACTAACTTGGTTCCGGCCGGTACTTACCGGAACTTTCCACTTTTTCAAATGTCTTTCTTAAAAAAAATCAGTAATTGATTTATCATTTACTCCGTTATGATTATGCATAAAAAATAATATAGAAAATTGATCAGCGAAATATGATGTAATAAATTCACAAAAACGAAAGGAATTTTTTTCTAAAGTAAAGCGATTTAGTGAAGGTAGTGTTCACGGGATAACCCAATTCACACTACTTTGTTTATAAACAAATGGTTACCACGTGGATTTGCTGATAGGCGAACCGAAAATTGAGATTTGATCAAATTTTGATCAAACAACTAAATAAGTTTGCTCTCACTAATTATAGTAATTAATAGACTAATAGTACACAGTTTCTTAAAGTTAACACAAGAAAGGTTTATCACAATTCACAA
>JABUQX010071481.1:0-2500 GCA_015478945.1 Trachelipus rathkii | reverse complement strand
GAAAAGAAGCCCAGCCTTACCGCCCCCTCTGTACCATTAATTAGTTGAAAGCTCGTCACCAGACAGAAAAATCCAACCCTAAAGCTTCATGGAGCCGCGACGGACCCTCACTATGGTAAAATCGTCAATGTAAAGGGTTCATCCCTTGCCCAGGTGGCCACAACCATGCCCCCATTTACAAAACCCCGCCATTCTCTCCTTCATGCACCTTTATTCTCGCCTCTGCCAAACTCACATTTCTTCTCCTTCAGACATTCGTTCACCGACTCAGTCCACTTTCTCTTCGTCTCCCAGCCGGTCGGTTCCAACACACTCTCACTATACACCGCTTAACCAAACGACTATCATTCATTCTTTCCACATGACCAACATTTCAACATTACTTTCATTTATTCTCTCATTTTACCCCTTTCTTCACAACCACACAAAACTCTCTTAATACGTTCATTCCTCATTTAATTAATTCTTCTCACACCTAGGCATCCCCTAAGATTGTCCATCTAAACACATTGAACTTATAGATCTATATTTTTTATTCCAGGACCATAGTCCTCGACTACCCATACGAATAACACAGGTAACACATACCCCCCCCCCCCATCATGTAAGGACTCTAGCGCACTCACAGCCGTTAGTTCCCTTTAACATTTCACCAACGATTATGCACCAGCAACCTTCCTGCCTTTCACAACTTCCTACTACACTCTGCATCATCCGTTCAAACTTCTCATCCAACACATACCCTAAATATTTAAAACTCAGACATTGCTCCAGCGGCTCACATCTAACATTAATTTCACACTGAGGGACTTGTCCTCACTCACAACCATAACCTTACTCTTATCTTACGTTTACTTTCAAACCCCTCCTTTTACATTACCTGCCAAATCTCTCTACCATCCTCTCAAACTCTCTTCAGATTCGCCACACAAAAATAAATCATTCGCATAAATACGTAGGGCACCCTCCACTCACACCATTCTCCATCATTCTAACACCAGTTCCTGCATCCCACCTCGAATTCTTTCATTAACCCCATCCATATACAATTGAATAACCAAGGAGACATAACACAAAACCCTAGTCCTCCAGCTCACCTATTTAATCCTAACCAATCAACCAATTGACACCATTATATTCTCTTACACCATGCATTCACTATCGGCAATACATACTTTTGATTCCATTAGAAGCCTACCACCAACACCCCATAAATCACTTATCATAACCTGCCATAAAAGCGTTCCTTTAATACCTACCTCTACATCATACGCCTGTTATATATATACCATATATATATATATATTATATAATATATCATATATATATCTATATATATATATATATAATATATAATATATATATATTATATATATATTATATAATATATATATATATATATATAAGTATATATATTATAATTATATATATTATATATTTCTTCTTTCTTTCTTTCTTTCACCTTCCTCTTGCCCCAAGATTTGGGGTAAGGTGCTGTACAAAGCATCGGAAAAGAAAAAGCAGTAGGAGAATATGACAAACGTGTTCGAAAAGAAAGCCCAGCCTTACCCCCCTTCTGTACCATTAATTAGTGAGAGCTCGTCACAGACAGAAAATCCACCCTAGAGCATCATGGGACCGCGACGCAACCTCCACTATGGTAAATCGTCAATTGTAGGGTTCATCCCTGGCCCAGGTGGGCCACAACCATGCCCCCATACAAAACCCCGCCATTCTCTCCTATCATGCACCGTTTATTCTCGCCTCTGCCCAAACTCACATTTCTCTCCTTGACATTCGTTCACCGACTCAATCCACTTTCCCTTCGGTCTCCTAGCCGATCGGTTCCCAACACACTCACCACTATACATCCGCTTAACCAACCGACTATCATTCATCCTTTCCAAATGACCATAACCATCTCAAACATACTTTTTCATTTAATTCTTCTCATTTACTTCTTCACACCACACCACTCTCTAATACGTTCATTCCTCTTTTTTATCAATTCTTTCTCACACCTAGCACACCCCTAAAATTGTCCATCGCTGAACACATTGAACTTTAGATCTCTATACTACCTCTATTCCAGACCATAGTCTCACTACCAACAATAACACAGGTAACAACATACCCTCATGTAAGACCCGAGCACACTCAAGACTTAGTCCCTTTGCATCACCAACGATTTAATTGCACCAGCCACCTTCCTGCCATTCACACTTTCCTACTACACTCTGCATCGTCCGTTCCCTTCTCATCCAACATATACCCTAAATATTTAAACTCAGACACTTGTTCCAGCTGCTCACCATCTAACATAACTTCACACTGAGGAGTGTCCTCACTCACAACCATAACCTTTCTCTATCCACGTTTACTTTCAAGCCCCTCCTTCACACACCTGCCAAATCTCTCTATCAATCCTCTCAAACTCTCTTCAGATTCGCACACAGAACCAAATCTTCCGCATATTAATAGGTAGGGGCCAATCTCTCTC
>JABUQX010071480.1:30000-50000 GCA_015478945.1 Trachelipus rathkii | reverse complement strand
TATATATATATATATATATATATATAGTATATATATATATATATATATATATATATATATATATTTTTTACAAAGTTCACACCTCGGGCATAGCCCTATTCAAGGAGGGGAACTTCTAGGTAATTTCTACCTAGGATCCGAACTAGGATTCGAACCCGCGACCTTGCCATGCGACTCCGTCGCTCTACCGTTTGTGCCACGGGATATATATATATATATATATATATATATATATATATATATATATATATATATATATATATTTATATATATATATATATATATATATATATATATATATATATATATATATATATATATATATATATATATATATATATATATATATATATATATATATATATATGCCATATATATATATATATAGTCTACTGCAAGAGTATATATACATATATATATATATAAATAAATTTTCCAGTTTAGGCTTTGTTAGTTTAGGTTGGTTATATATATATATATATATATATATATATATATATATATATATATATATATATATATATATATATATATATATATATATATATATATATATATATATATATATATATATATATATATATATATATATATATTTTTTTTTTTTTTTTACGTTTTGTGTGTTTTTATTTTTTTTTTTTTTTAATATATTTCTAGTATATGATTCTAATCTAACAATCAGTTTAAGTGGTAACGATGATTCAAAAATATATGGACCTTACGTTTTTACGACTCGTCAGTTTAAATTTTTTTTTAACTAAAGGAATAACGGCGTAAAATGACAAAGATGAAGTCTTCTGCCTTCGGGGAACGATAGGCAGGACATTTTCTTCTCCGAGGGTCTCCGAACCCCGCTCTTTGGTATTTGGGTGTAGCGGGGTTCCTCTGCCCTCCCCTACGGGTTTTTTACATACGTCCCCCTCTGTCCCCCGTCGGCTCGAGCCCCCTATTTTTTTTTATATTTGTAATAAGCTTTATACGCTGATTCCAAATATGTAATTAGTTTTTCTGTAAGTGTCTTACCTTTTGAGATATTTCATTTTTGAAACAATATTTGACATAAATGTGATTTTTAAAAAATTATTAAAAATATTTCGAACTTTTGAATCATGTCTGTTACCAATGAAATTCATTGTTAGTATCATATACTAGCAATATATTAAAAAAACAAACAAAAAAGTCAAAAATGACGGGAGTCGTAAACAGAATAGGACCTATATATATGAGAGAAAGAGCAGTATATATATATGTATATATATAGAAGATATATATATATATATATATATATATATATTATATATATATATATATATATATATATATATATAAAAAAAAAAATAAAATATATATATATATATATATATATATATATATATATATATATATATATATATATATATATATATATATATATATATATATATATATTTATATATATATTATTTTTGACTATTTTCTTTCATTAGATCGTTCGTAAATAATGTATTTATTAATTTGTGGTGCAATATAACTATATTTAAATAAGCTAAATATGATATTAGAAGACAAAAAATTTCGTAGTAGTAAGTAACCAGTTTCCGCGACCACTTTTGGAATGCGAGCGCTGAGCGTTCTTATCAGCGTCAGCTGATAAGAACTGTCAAGAACAGGTGTTTTCGAGATAACGCTAATTGCTTTTACTGATAACGATCGGTTCGTTTTATTTAATTTATATTTTATTTTTATTTTTATTTAAATAAAAATAAATTAAATAAATAAATTAAATAAATTAAATAAATATATTAAATAAATAAAAAAAAAAAAAATAAAAAAAAAAAAAAATAAAATAAATTAAATTATATATATTATAACCGTATAAGGCCCCGCACTGCACCGTTCCGTGCCGTGCCGCACCGCACCGCTCCGCTTATTATTATTATTATTATTATTATTATTATTATTATTATTATTATTATTATTATTATTATTATTATTATTATTATTATTATTATTATTATTATTATTATTATTATTATTATTATTATTATTATTATTATTATTATTATTACATCGAAAAATTGAGATCACGCAGTGATCTCAATTTTGAGGTGCCTTGTGCTCAGCATCCGACTCCGACTCCAGTTCAGCCACCTGTTCCGCACCGCACCGCACCGCCGCGTTCCGCATCGCACCGCACCGCACTGCTCTGCCCGCAACTTCGGTTTCGATTCCACCCGCAAAGTCGGCTCCGGTTCTACCCCGTTCCGGCTCCGACTCCGACTCCCCTGTATATATATATATAAATATATGTAGGTGAAATGATTTTCCGTGGCTCCGGCTCCGGCCTCGCCTATGGCTCCAATATATTCATATGGTTAGAGTTATCGTAATTGGTTAAAATTTGAGGGGGTTAGATGGTGATTTAACCCTCGTTGTAGACGAAGTTATTGTGTTCTGGGTCCCCGAAGGTAATCCCACCCCCTGCATTAAAAATCGGGAAGTGCCTTCGTAATAGGCTGAAATTTGGTGAGAGGATTCAGAGTTGAGTTTGTGAAATAGTTAGTATTGAATCTGAGGAGTGCTCCGGCAATTCCGGTGCTGGAGCCGCTACGGTGCCGAGTTAATAAACATTCGTATAACAACAATATTGGTGTGTTTATATGGGTTATCGAGGTCGTAGAGTTCGAATATGATGGTTATAAGTCCATATAGGGTGTCTAGGATCCCACAGATGATTCCACCCCAAACATTAAATATTGACGTAGAAAGCTGAAACTCAGTATACACCTATCATATAAGTTATCATTACTGTTGCCAGTGTTAAATTGTAGTGAGCACCCCATGGGGGGAAGCCCCGTCAAACATTGAATATTGACGTAGAAGGCTGAAACTTGGTATACACCTATCATATAAGGTATTATTGCTGAAACCAGTGTTAAATTATGGTGAGCACCCCAGGGGGGATGCTAGCCCCTCAAAAACTTGAATATTGACATAGAGCGATGAAACTCGGTATACACCTATCATATAAGGTACTCACATCATATATGGGTTAAATAGCCGCACACAGCCTAAAGGGGGGTCGCCGGGACCCCAAACCTGAAATATTGACATAGAACGATGAAACTCGGTATATACCCATCATATAAGGTACTCACATCATATATGGGTTAAATAGCCATACACAGCCTAAAGGGGGTCTCTGGGACCCCAAACCTGAAATATTGACATAGAACGATGAAACTCAGTATATACCTATCATATAAGGTACTCACATCATATAGGGGTTAAATAACCGCACACACCCCTAAAGGGGGTCTCCGGGACCCCAAACCTGAAATACTGGCATAGAACGACGAAACTTGGTATACATCTTTCTTATGATGTATCCACGATACAGAAAAAAAAAATAAAAAAAAAAAAAAAAAATTTTTAAATTTTAATTTTTTTAAAAAAAAAAAAAATTAAACATATTTTATTCTTTTTAAGTTTATAACTTAAAAAATTTACGTTTTTTATATAATTCAAATAGCCTCTAGAGCCTCCTGAGCCTCTGGAGCCTCTTGAGCCTCTTGAGCCTCTTTAGCCTCCCCAGCCACCCCTGCCTCATCCCCCTCCCCATCTATGATCTATTGATTCATGTCATATTTTGTATAACATAACACAAAACTTTATTTATTTTGTTTTATATGCTTTAAACAATTTGTTTTTACTAAAATTTACGCTTGTCATATTTATAACTTAAGAAATTTGTGTTTTTACATACCCTAAACCCGTAAATCAGTAATTCAAACCACCCTCCCTACCCCAATCCAGGATATTATTACATTAACATAGTAATATTTAACATATCCTTATCTGATTATTATACTGATCAATGAATATATGCTAACGTAACAAAGTTTCACATCAATAAAGCAAACATAGCATCACCTGAACTAAGAATATAATATACACCTCTCAAACCTAACACAGCTTAAATACGAATAAACAGTTAACATTAACAAAGTTTCATACTGAACAACAGTTAACATTAACAAAGTTCCATGCTTAACAGTAAAGTAACTAACATTGAACGCAGAACGTAACCTACTTACACTTTTCTAACATAGCACTGATATTTTTTACATTAACATAGTAACATTTAACAAAAATTTATCACAACCTCTGTAAGTATCATAACTGATCTCTCCCTTCTTGCTAACGTAACAAAGTTTTCAATAAAGCCAACATAGCATCAACTGAACTACGCATATAATATACAACGACAAACATACCTTATACACGAATAAGCAGTTAACATTAACAAAGTTCCATTCTTAACAACAGGAAAGTAACTAAAGCTGCATACAGAACGTAACCTACTCACACTTTTTCCAACATATCGCTATTATTTTACATTAACAAAGTAACATTTAACAAAAATTTATCATAACCTAACCTATTTATCATACTGCCCAATGAAAACACGCTAACGCAGCAAAGATTTCACATCAATAAAGCTAACATATCATGTCCTGACCTAAGAATATAATATACAATGAAAAACCTAACATTCTTTATGCATGAAAAATTCGCTAACATTAACAAAGTTCCATACTTAACAACAGTAAAGTAACTACCGTTGCATACAAAAACGTAACCTATTCATACGTTTTCAAACATATCTCTAACATATCATTACTATTTTCGTATTAACACTGTAATATTTATCATCACTGTACCTAATTATCATACTGATCAACGAATATATGCCAACGTAACAAAGTTTTTGGCTTAACAAAGCTAACATATCATAGTCTGTACCAGGAATATAACATACAACGAAAAACCTAACACAACTTAAGCAAGAATAAACTGCTAATATATACAAAGTTTCATACTTAACAACAGTAAAGTAACTAACAACGCATACAGAACGAACAGGTACGAAGCTGATGAGGTAAATATTCAGTTAACAAATCAGTATAGCGATGTGTTTGTTTATTTTATTTTTTAATTTCATTTCTTTAAAACCTTTTGTTTTTAAAAAACTTTTATTCATTTTTTAATTTTATTTCCTTAAAAACTTTTTGTTTTTAAAAAACTTTTATTTCCTTTTTTAATTTTTTTTCTTTAAAACTTTTTGTTTTTAAAAAACTTTTATTTATTTTTAATTTCATTTCTTTAAAACTTTTTGTTTTTAAAAACTTTTGTTTATTTTTAATTTTATTTCTTTAAAACTTTTTGTTTTTTAAAAAACTTTTAATTTTTAATTTTATTTCTTTAAAACTTTTTTTTTTTTTTACTAAAAATTTTACACTTTTCAAGTTTATAACGTAAAAAATTTGTGTTTTTACATACCCTAAAACGGTAAATCACTGAATCAGTAAATCAAACCACCCCTCCCTCCCCTACCCGTCCCAACCCTGATCTATTGAGGTATTGATCTATTGATCTATTGATCTGTTGACACCTGTCATATTTCGAGTATCATTTTGGATAAACGTAGCATAAAAATGTTCTTTTTATACTAACCCGAATATATGTCGACATAACAAAGTTTTCACATCAATAAAGCTAACATAACATAACCTGATGTAAGAATATATGTATAACATCAAATCCAACATACCTTAGACACGAATAAACAGTCGATATTAGCAGTATCATACTTAACAATAGGAAAGTAACTGACGTTGCATACAGATCGTACCCTATTCACACTTTTTCAAACATATCTCTAACATATCACTGTTATTTTACAGTAACATTGTAACATTTAAACAAAATTTATCATAACCTAACCTATTTTATCATACTGACCAACTAATATATGCTAACATAACAAATTTTTTCACATCAATAAAGCGAACATATCAAAACCTGAACTAAGAATATAACATACAACGAAAAACCCAACAATACCTTCATGCTCGAGTAAAATGCTAACACTAACAAAGTTTCATACTTAACAACAGAAAAGTACCTAACTAAGCATACAGAACGAACAGGCACGGAGCTGATGAGGTAAATATTCATTTAACAAATCAGTATAGCGATGTGTTTGTTTATTTTTTTTATTTTTTTTCTTTAAAACTTTTTGTTTTTAAAAAACTTTTAGTTATTTTTTAATTTCATTTCTTTAAAACTTTTTGTTTTTAAAAACTTTTGTTTATCTTTAATTTTATTTCTTTAAAACTTTTTGTTTTTTAAAAAACTTTTAATTTTAATTTTATTTCTTTAAAACTTTTTTTTGTTTTACTAAAAATTTTACACTTTTCATGTTTATACAATTCGCTTCACTTTTATATATGTATGTCCTGTTTCACTAGAGTTATTAGATACAAGTCGAGTTTTATACTTGGATCTTACGAGCAATTCGTCAGGATTGTACTTGTATTACATGTTTCACTAGACTTAGCAGATATAAGTCGAGAAATTGTTCAAACGCCTCTCACTTTTCGAAACATTATGCAATACCTATGATTCTTGTTTGGTTCGTTTTCGAAACATTATGCTATACATTTGATTCTTGCTTGTAATAGGGTCAACATAACAAATTTATTAAAAACATTTTATGTTTTTGCTAATGTCTTCATGTTTTATAACATTAACATAGTAATTTTTTTTTATCTATTAGGATAACAGCTAACATACCAAAGTTTTCCCACGGTAGAGTTAAACTATGAACATAACATACTTAACACACAGCAGCTGCATGAATAAACAGCCAGCACTAACATCTTAAACAACAAAGCATACACAAGGGGACAGTAAAACAAGTTTTCAGCTGTATAACATATAATTTCCAATAAAAAGAACATTAAATAAATACATTCAAACATATAAGTTTTATTTTAAATATATTAATCCATCTAATCAGGGGGACATAGGATTCTGTATAAGTTGAGCAAGTTCTATATGTTTCTCCAGAGATTCAACTCCATCCGAAAGGATGTAAGCATAAATACAACCTACGGCACTAAACCATTTTTCTGCATATTTCGGTTCAACAGCACTCACTCGCTCACGCCAGAGAGAAGTAAACGTATCCTTGCTGATAGTTATTAGCGCACCCCTGTATACGGTGTTATAGGGTAAACCATATGTTTCAGTGTAAATATCGTAGATTACACCATGAGCTATATGAATTAAGTCCTCGAGTATGTCAACATCTTTAAGATGAGACGTTAAGTCGTTTTTCATGTTAACCAAAGCTGTTATATTTTCAGTTGACTGAACAGTGAAACCTATACACGTACGCATGAATGTGACAGCATCATTGGGTTTCCAATAGTTGCGTACATCAATACTTTCAACATTATCAGATGCAGTGAAAGCAACATCTATTCTATTATAGCCTCTCAAGCTGTCACCTCTGATTTCATCAAGAGACGATGCCTCAGATGACACATACTCAGCCTTTATCCAAGCTTCAACGCTGTCGATAATCTTGAGGAATTCTTCAACCGATATGATTAAAGATCTATTACTTGCACCTCCAATTGGAATACAGGTAATATATTGCTTTCCAGTCGTTTTACGAAAAAATGTAAATGACACATCGTTGGGTATTACGAAGGTCCTCGTAAAGAGGACATCCGTAGGAGCAGAATGAGAGGTCATCATACCAGCACAGCGAAAAATGTCTTACTGACGAAATTCGTATGTATAAGCAGATCTAAAAGGTAATGAGATTCTTTCTTTCAACCAATCAGAAGAAAGGGAACAAGTATATGACGAACGAACGAACCATATAGGTTCAAATAAGTCCATGTAGAGGCTTTTTAATTTTACATTAACATTGTAATATTTAAAAAAAAAATTACAAAGCGCACTAACGAACCATAACGATTCAAAAGTCTATACACCATGCCATATACAACCTTGTTTAAACATGAAATCGTATCATATATTTGTATTTTCCTATCTAAGACTTACGAGCAATTCGTTTCACATATGTATTTGTATTTCCTGTTTCACTAGAGCTATCAGATACAATTCGAGAATTTGCTCAAACTCCTCCCACTTTTCAAAACATTGTGCAATACCTATGATTCTTGTCTGGTTCGTTTTCGAAACATTACGCAATACCATTGATTCTTGTTTTGTTAACAACGTTTCACACTTAACAACAGTAAAGTAACTAACATAACATACAAAATCGTAACCTACTCATACTTTCTCAAGCATACATCTAACATAACAATGTTAATTTTACATTAACATGATAATATTTAACAAAGTTATCATACATTGGCCAATTATCATACTAATCAACGAATATATACTAACGTAACAAAAAGTTTTCACATTAATAAAAGCTAACATAGCATGGACCTGAGCTACAGTGCGTACAACGACAAACCTTAACACACAACTTACGCATGAATAAACGTTGACATTAATAAAATCCGCGCTTAACATCAGTAAAGTAACTAACATATACAAAATGTAATCTATTCATATTTTTCAAACATATCTCTAACATATTAACGTTAAATTTACATTGATACAGTAATATTTAACAAAAATTTATCACATCCTTATCTAATTATCATACAGAAAAACGAATATACGCTAACATAACACTTTTTTACATTAAACATAGTAAAATTTAAAAAAAGATATGCGGGGAGATGTCATCGTATCTATCAGCACAGCGAAAAATATCCTACTGAAGTAAATAGGATTGTATAACACATCCCCTTAAAGGTACGGGGGATCTTTCTTTTCAACCTAATCAGAAGAAAGTAAACAAGAATACGACGTACGAACGAACCATATCAGTTCAAAAGGTATAAATTCTCGTTAGACAACAACAACAACAACAACAATAACAATAAACAGGTTCACGATGGTAATATGTGTATACAAAGGAGATCTATACAGTCAAATTGACATGAAATGAGCTTAGACAAAACAAAAACAAAAACAAAAACAAAAAAAAGGTAATAATAATAATAATAAGGTAATTGTTCGTAAGATCCAAGTATAAAACTCGACTTGTATCTAATAACTCTAGTGAAACAGGACATACATATATAAAAGTGAAGTGAATTGTATAAACATGAGAAGTGTAAAACTTTTAGTAAAACAAAAAAAAAAAAGTTTTAAAGAAATAAAATTAAAATTAAAAGTTTTTTAAAAAACAAAAAGTTTTAAAGAAATAAAATTAAAGATAAACAAAAGTTTTTAAAAACAAAAAGTTTTAAAGAAATGAAATTAAAAATAACTAAAAGTTTTTTAAAAACAAAAAGTTTTAAAGAAAAAAAATTAAAAAATAAACAAACACATCGCTATACTGATTTGTTAAATGAATATTTACCTCATCAGCTCCGTGCCTGTTCGTTCTGTATGCTTAGTTAGGTACTTTCTGTTGTTAAGTATGAAACTTTGTTAGTGTTAGCATTTACTCGAGCGTAAGGTATGTTAGAGGTTTTTCGTTGTATGTTATATTCTTAGTTCAGGTTTTGATATGTTAGCTTTATTGATGTGAAAAATTTGGTATGTTAGCATATATTAGTTGGTCAGTATAATTACGCATAGTTATGATAAATTTTTGTTAATGTTACAAATGTTACTAAATTAACATTCATATGTTAGAGATATGTTTGAAAAAGTCTGAATAGGGTACGATCTGTATGCAAATGTTTGTTACTTCCTGGCTGTGCCATATATGATACTTTGTTAATATCGACTGTTTATTCGTGTCTAAGGTATGTTGGATTTGATGTTATACATATATTCTTACATCAGGTTATGTTATGTTAGCTTTATTGATGTGAGCTTTGTTATGTCGACATATATTCGCTAGTATAAAAAAAAGAACATTTTTATGCTACGTTTATCCAAAATGATACTCAAAATGACAGGTGTCACAGATCAATAGATCAATAGATCATCACCCCAAATAGATCAGGTTGGGAATTTTGGTAGGAAGGAGGGTGGCTTGATCATTGGTTCACTGATTTACCGTTTTAGGGTATGTAAAACACAAATTTTTTTTACGTTATAAACTTGAAAAGTGTAAAATTTTTAGTAAAAGAAAAAAAAAAGTTTAAAGAAATATAATTAAAAATTAAAAGTTTTTTAAAAAACAGAAAGTTTAAAGAAATAAAATTAAAATAAACAATTTTTTAAAACAAAAAGTTTTAAAGAAATGAAATTAAAAATAAATAAAAGTTTTTAAAAACAAAAAGTTTTAAAGAAAAATTAAAAAAAAATAAAAGTTTTTTAAAAACAAAGTTTTTATGAAATAAAATTTAAAAAGTTTTTTAAAAAGAAACAAAAGGTTTTAAAGAAATGAAATTAAAAAATAAAATAAACAAACACATCGCAATACTGATTTGTTAACTGAATATTTACCTCATCAGCTTCGTACCTGTTCGTTCTGTATGCGTTGTTAGTTACTTTACTGTTGTTAAGTATGAAACTTTGTATATATTAGCAGTTTATTCTTGCTTAAGTTGTGTTAGGTTTTTCGTTGTATGTTATATTCCTGGTACAGACTATGATATGTTAGCTTTGTTAAGCCAAAAACTTTGTTACGTTGGCATATATTCGTTGATCAGTATGATAATTAGGTACAGTGATGATAACTATTACCATGTTAATGCGAAAATAGTAATGACATGTTAGAGATATGTTTGAAAACGTGTGAATAGGTTACGTTTTTGTATGCAACGGTAGTTACTTTACTGTTGTTAAGTATGGAACTTTGTTAATGTTAGCGAATTTTTCATGCATAAAGAATGTTAGGTTTTGTCATTGTATATTATATTCTTAGGTCAGGACATGATATGTTAGCTTTATTGATGTGAAATCTTTGCTGCGTTAGCGTGTTTTCATTGGGCAGTATGATAAATAGGTTAGGTTATGATAAATTTTTGTTAAATGTTACTTTGTTAATGTAAAATAATAACGATATGTTGGAAAAAGTGTGAGTAGGTTACGTTCTGTATGCAGCTTTAGTTACTTTCCTGTTGTTAAGAATGGAACTTTGTTAATGTTAACTGCTTATTCGTGTATAATGTATGTTAGGTCTGTCGTTGTATATTATATGCGTAGTTCAGTTGATGCTATGTTTGCTTTATAGATGTGAAAACTTTGTTATGTTAGCATCTATTCACTGATCAGTATGATACTTACACAAGGTTGTGATAAATTTTTGTTAAATGTTACTATGTTAATGTAAAAATATCAGTGATATGTTAGAAAAGTAAAAGTGTGTTGCCCTGCGTCAATGTTAGTTACTTTACTGTTGTTAAGCATGGAACTTTGTTAATGTTAACTGTTGTTAAGTATGAAACTTTGTTAATGTTAACTGTTTATTCGTATTTAAGCTGTGTTAGGTTTGAGAGGTGTACATTATATTCTTAGTTCAGGTGATGCTATGTTTGCTTTATTGATGTGAAACTTTGTTACGTTAGCATATATTTATAGATCAGTATAATAATCAGATAAGGATATGTTAAATATTACTATGTTAATGTAATAATATCCTGGATTGGGGTAGGGAGGGTGGTTTGAATTACTGATTTACGGGTTTAGGGTATGTAAAAACACAAATTTCTTAAGTTATAAATATGGCAAGCGTAAATTTTAGTAAAAACAAATTGTTTAAAGCATATAAAACAAAATAAATGAAAGTTTTGTGTTATGTTATACAAAATATGACATGAATCAATAGATCATAGATGGGGAGGGGGATGAGGCAGGGGTGGCTGAGGAGGCTAAAGAGGCTCAAGAGGCTCAAGAGGCTCAAGAGGCTCCAGAGGCTCAGGAGGCTCTAGAGGCTATTTGAATTATATAAAAAACGTAAATTTTTTAAGTTATAAACTTAAAAAGAATAAAATATGTTTAATTTTGTTTTTTTTTAATTTTTTAAAAAAATTTAAATTTTAAAAAAATTTTTTTTAATTTTTAATTTTTTTTTTCTGTATCGTGGATACATCATAAGAAAGATGAATACCAAGTTTCGTCGTTCTATGCCAGTATTTCAGGTTTGGGGTCCCGGAGACCCCCTTTGGGGTGTGTACGGTTATTTAACCCCTATATGATGTGAGTACCTTATATGATAGGTATATACTGAGTTTCATCGTTCTATGTCAATATTTCAGGTTTGGGGTCCCGGAGACCCCTCTTTAGGCTGTGTGCGGCTATTTAACCCATATATGATGTGAGTATCTTATATGATAGGTGTATACCGAGTTTCATCGCTCTACGTCAATATTCAAGTTTTTTTTGGGCCACCATCCCCCCTGGAGTGCTCACCATAATTTAACACTGGTTTCAGCAATAATACCTTATATGATAGGTGTATACCAAGTTTCAGCCTTCTACGTCAATATTCAATGTTTGACGGGGCCAGCATCCCCCCCATGGGGTGCTCACTACAATTTAACACTGGCAACAGTAATGATAACTTATATGATAGGTGTATACCGAGTTTCAGCTTTCTACGTCAATATTTAATGTTTGGGGTGGAATCCCCATCTGTGGGATCCTAGACACCCTATATGGACTTATAACCATCATATTCGAACTCTATGACCTCGATAACCCATATAAACACACCAATATTGTTGTTATACGAATGTTTATTAACTCGGCACCGCAGCGGCTCCAGCACCGGTGCCGGAGCCAACTCCTCAGATTCCAATACTAACTATTTCTAGAAACTCAACTCTGAATCCTCTCACCAAATTTCAGCTCTATTACGATTAATTAATTTTTATCAGTGGTCCCCCGAAGGGGGGACGTAACTTCGTCTACAACGAGGTTACCTCACCATCTAACCCCCTCTAAATTTTAACCAGATACGATAACTCTAACCCATATAGATATATATATATTGGAGCCATAGGCTGAGCCGGAGCCGGAGCCTAAAAATCATTTCACCTACATATATTTATATATATACAGGGAGTCGGAGTCGGAGCCGGAACGGTAGAACCGGAGCCGACTTTTGCGGTGGAATCAAAACCGAAGTTGTGGGCAGAGCAGTGGGCGGTGCGGAACGATGTGCGGAACGCGCGGTGCGGTGCGGAACAGGTGGCTGAACCGGAGTCGGAGTCGGCTATTGAAAGACAGCAGTAATTCAAAATTCAGATCACTGCGTGATCCTCATCCCTCCTTTTTTCGATAATAATAATAATAATAATAATAATAATAATAATAATAATAATAATAATAATAATAATAATAATAATAATAATAATAATAATAATAATAATAATAATAATAAGCGGAGCGGTGCGGTGCGGCACTGGAGCTGCATTACATCTTTCAACAGGTAAATTAAAGGCAGTTACTTTATGAATATATTTTAATTTATTTTTTATTTTTTTTTTATTTATTTAATATATTTATTTAATTTATTTAATTTATTTATTTAATTTATTTTTATTTAAATAAAAATAAAAATAAAATATAAATTAAATACACCGAACCGATCGTTATCAGTAAAAGCAATTAGCGTTATCTCGAAAACACCTGTTCTTGATAGTTCTTATCAGCTGACGCTGATAAGAACGCTCAGCGCTCGCATTCCAAAAGTGGTCGCGGAAACTGGTTACTTACTACTTTTCGTATTTATAACAGTTGTCGATGGAGCAAATTATAGGAAAAAATCGATCTCTGAATTTTCATGAAACTTTATGAAATATTTGAGATGGAAAAGAAAGAAAAGAAAAATGTAATTTTTATTCGAAAAATGAGCCCGAAAAAATCAATGAATTTTCCAAATTTTATATAAATGAGATATCAATGACGTATTTATTGCCAGATTCTTTTTTTTTTTTTTTTTTAATTTAATGTTAAATAATTTTTTTTTCCAGCGCTCACGTGTCAGTGATACACACTAAAAAATAATATAAATGTTACCTGATAAAGGTCTTTTAAAAAATAAAATAAAATCTATAAAAGCCATTTTGCTCTCTCCCGTTCAGCGTCTACATCAATGTTTAGTTACAAACTTGTTAAAACAACGTGAAGAGAGGAACTTTTTTTGGTTAAACAAAATAATTTCTTTTTCATAATTGACACTGACGAAAATAATGATAAGTATAAGTAAGTTTTTGCTAATGGCAGTAACACCTTCACGGTTTCTCTTCATAAATGTTTTTATATTTTTTTCTTATTTTTGTGTAATATATATATATATATATATATATATATATATATATATATATATATATATATATTTATATATATATTATATATATATATATATATATATATATATATATATATATATATATATATATATATATATATATATACATAATAAGAAATATATAGTCAAATATAGATATAGCTATATACATGTATATGTAGATATGTTATATAGAGCAGCAGAAAGAGAGTATATATATATATATATATATATATATATATATATATATATATATATATATATATATATATATATATATATATATATATATATTAATATAAAATATATATATATATATATATATATATTATATATATATATATATATATATATATTATATATATATATATATATATATATATATATATATATATATATATATATATATATATATATATATATATATATATATATATATATATATATATATATAATTCGTCCTTTTAAATCCTTTTAACTATTCCTTCCTATAGATTACTATGTTAATTTTACTCTAACACTTAACGGATTCGTTCCTTTGACATCACTAGGAATTCTGCGGGCTGAGTTCAATCATAATCACATGTGGGATTCAATTCAAAAGACAAAAAGTTGAAATTTGTTATGCACTGATAATTGTTACCGCTAAATTAAAAATATTTATCTTTTTATAGTTATTTTAATTTAGAGAACCCTCTTATGTTATTCAAAATTCCATTAATATTTTTATTTAGACAATAATCAATTGTCTTTAATAAAAAAAGAGTTCGATTTAGTTCGTAATGCAAATTAAATCGTGTATCACGAGCTCCTACATTCATAAAATCCAATTACAGTACAATACAATGCACAATTAAGGCATTACAAAACTAATGGCTATAATGATTGTCTTCTGTGTGGCAGAATGTGAGACAATCAGTGTTGATGGCTTCCAACCAATAGTTGGCATCATGCTGGGGATACCATCTCCTTGGGACTTTCTTCCATCACCTTTGGATATTTTGATGAACCCTTCCCCTGTTCCTCACTATAACATCCTAATTTTCCGGAAACCGATCTAAGTGACTATGTAGAAGTGAACTTTTATGCTCATATTAGCATTCAAATTTTTTAAGTCTGAAAGCATTTTCTGTACGTTCTACATAGTTGGCAGATTTATGGTTGCCCAAAAGTTCTGAACAACCAAGACAAAAACTTTTCCAGGCAGATGCTTCAATATCAGTCATGAAATTTATGAAATTGTCATCCTTGATGATTTGGCGAATTTGAGGGCCGCTAAAGATTCCAGCTTTGAGTTTCTCCAAACTCAACCCTGGAAAAAATCTGCAAATATATTTGAAACATTCACCATCTTTGTCTGGGGCCCTAACAAATTGCTTCATCAGTCCTAGTTTGATGTGGAGTGGTGGGAAAATAATTTTTCCCCTGTCAACCAGTGGTTCGTTAATGATATGTGATGCACCTACAGTCATATTTTCCCTAGCAGGCCATACAAATTTTTCCCAGTGGTCTTCTTTGGCCCTACTAGCCCACAAGCATATGGAAACAAGGTACTTAGTTAATCCGCTTGCTTGTCCAAGTAAGATGTGACCATTTCAAAATCAACGCATTAGACAACTGGGTCATTATATCTAGCTTTTCTGCAAGATCATTCTTATATTTTTCATATCCTTTCTTTCAGTTTGAGTGACTATTGGAATCGATGCATAACTATGCCATTGTTCAATAAAAAACCCTTCAACTTCTCGTTGAACTATCCATAAAAAATCGCCAATCTTCTGGTCGGTATTTAGGTAAAACCCCATTTGGAGTAGGAGTCCAGGAATGTAATTCCTACAGTATACTAGGTCTCTTCTTCAGTGAAAAATGGAAGAAGGACTAGCTTCCTCTTGTCCGAAAAAAAGTTAGTTTACATTCGGCCTTGAGACAGTTCATTTCTCACTTAGTCTAGACGCTAAAAGCCCAGAATCTTGCTTGAGAGGATTTAACTCCGTTACTAAATCATTGATCTCTTCCTGGGGGAACTGTTGCTGTGTAGAAGTACTTTTTTCATATTCACTACCACTATCTGCTTGTGCACACCAAATCCTGGATTTCTTCTTCATCAGACAATGCTAGTGTGGGAGTGTAGTGAACACTGGGGTGGGGACATCGTCGGAGTGTGTACAGGTCGCCTTGCTGATTCCCAATCCGGATACTCAAATTTACGTTCTTGTAACGATTGATACCTTCACATTAACCAAACAAAAATAACAGTCACTGTGGTGATTTCTTGCTCCCGCCATACCATTAGGCACACCAAATGTGTAACTTTTCTTCGTTAATTTTTCAACTGAGTAGATTTTCGACCACACGTTTTACCAGACCATATTGGGAGCCGAAAGACTTATCTTGGCTCCGAGTTCATTCCCAAAGTATGCCAGAATATGCTTGCTTCACAAAAAAGTAGTAATATTATGGTAAATAAAAATATTCCAATTAACCACCAGATGTAGCGAATAACATTAGGGTATTCAAACAGGCTCTACGTGAATACTCATAGTGTTCTGAAAATAGAAAAAAATAAAAGTATATATAAAGCTAAGCCCCTTTAAAAGGAAATAAAACGATATTCTGTAAAATAGCACTAAAAAGATATTTAATTGTATAACAGTTAAATTGGAACACCTTGTATCTAAAAGAACTAGAGCCAATCTTGGAAAACTTAATGTCATTTCTGAAATCAGCACCCCCGATATACTATAAATCGATAAAATTACCTTGGCGCAAAAAAAAAAAAAAAAAAAATTTTTTTTTTTTTGGCCAGTATATTTAATCCACGTGTCGGATTCAATTAAAAGACAAAAAGTTGAAATTTGTTATGCACTGATAATTGTTACCGCTAAAATTAAAAAATTATTTAACTTTTTATAGTTATTTTAATTTAGAAAACTTATTAAGCAATTCTTAAAATCCCATTAATATTTTTATTTAATAATAAACAATTGTCTTTAAAAAATTATTTCTATTTAGTTCGTAATGCAAATGCCAAATTGTGTAGCTTATCTGAAACCTTTCTTTCAAAAATATAAGTATTTCTGGGTGTCATAAAGCCCTTATATGTGCGGAAGCCTAGTATGTCTTTGACTGCGACAAGTTTCATTTAAAACAGAATCAAAAATGGGATGGTAAGGCTTAGCTGTTTGCTTTTCACTTGCTCATGTTCTTCTACTACTTTCTCGTTTCCAGTGCATGCTATGCACCTTACCCCAAATCTTAGGGAGAGGTGGGTGATGAAGATGATAATGATAATGATGATGATGTGATATATATATATATATATATATATATATATATATATATATATATATATATATATATATATATATATATATATATAATATATTATATATATATATTATAGATTAAATATATATTATATATATTATATATATATATATATAATATATATATACGATATAATCTTTGTCTTTTGTACCAAAGGAGGCTATTGGCCTACTTTACTTCTTCTCTCAACCAAATAGCTTGACAGGAGCAGGACTCGGGATTTTGGTGTCATGTCAGGGTTGTGTATTTTTGGATTTTTTGAAGAAAAAAAAATCAATTTTTGATTTGTTGGATTTTTGGGTTTTATTGTGAGAATCCGTGACGCACGCGAAATATAGATTTGTAAACACAAACTTATCTCTAATACAAGTCCCTCCTCTCCTACAGTACTTCATTATCTAACCCTAATAACTCCGCAAGTTCAACAAATCATCATACAAAACAATAAGGCTTATAAGTCTATGACAGCAGAGAAAACAGCAACACTAAAGAGTGTTATTTTTTTGTTTTTTAATAAATGACTATGATATATTACATCAGAAATAAAAGAAACGTGTTTGAAACATGATCTTTTGTTGACATTTTTATAGTCTAGAAATTTGAAACAGAGTAGCCTTGCTATGATATTCTTATTCTAATTTTTTTTCTATTGAAATTAAAATCACTTAAATATACAAAAAAATTAAAATATATATATAAAAAAGCAAAAAAGCAAAAAAAGCAAAAAATCATGATTTTTGGGGAGCAAAAAATCAAGTGGAAAAAATCAGTGAAAAAATCAAATGGATTTTTTTTCGTGCCATTTCCCCTGTGTCTCCGACCCACGAGCGCTAGGAAAAACTATAAATATCGAAATATAGCTTCGAATGTATAGCCCAAAGATTGGGCCTAATTAAACCAACACCATTCGCCCTTTTCAATGAAACTTACTGAAAATGTCA
Organism: Trachelipus rathkii; assembly: GCA_015478945.1. Classification (NCBI taxonomy): domain Eukaryota; kingdom Metazoa; phylum Arthropoda; class Malacostraca; order Isopoda; family Trachelipodidae; genus Trachelipus; species Trachelipus rathkii. Next base: position 31,613 of record JABUQX010071480.1, on the reverse strand, counting down.
GAAATATTCAAATGTCAAATAATTATGACCAGAAATGTTTTTGATTAGAAAACAAGGTTAAATAAAATCTGTTAATTACCACGCTACTTAATGGGTTTTCACTCAGAATTATGTAGTTTAGATTTTCTGATCAGTAAAGTACACAATTTATTACGAATTCTCAGAGAAATAATTAATTTGGAAAACAACTAGTTAATATTATTTAAAATGTTAAGTAGAATTTTAAAAATTGTAAGTTCTAAAATAAATATAAAATATGAAAAATATAAAACTATTTTCCAATTTTAGCGATAACTATTTGTTTTAAATAAATGGCAAATAATTTGAATTTCAACTTTATTTCTTTTGCATTTTTTTTTTTATGAAATATTTGAAAATATTTAATTGAAAAATTAAAACCATTGAATTATTTTTTTGTAATAACATCGAATCTCAAATTTGTTAATAATAATAATAATAATAATAATTTAATAATAATAATAATAATAATAATAATATAATAATAATAAATAATAATAATAATAATAATAATAATAATAATAATAATAATAATAAATAATAATAATAATAATAATAAATAGATATAATTAATACATAATAATCATAATAATAAAATAATATATAATAATAAATTAATAATAATAATAATAATAATAATATAATAATAATAATAATAATAATAAAATATTAATAATTAATAATAATAATAATAATTTTTAAAAATTAGATTCAGAGATGAAAGGAACAATATGCTTATGTTGCAACATTGTAATCATTTTTAAAATACAATAAAAACAAAATTTCATTTTATATCTTATGGAGATTATATTACAGCAACAAAGGTTATCTCCCAAACATACGGAAAATGGCTACTAATTTGCAACACCTGGTACTCTTTACTCCCAACAGAGTCAATTACCTGGAATATTTCACTCTTTTCATTACGCAATACACTCAAAATAAAGATATTTTAAAAAACAATAAATGTTAGAAGTACTCAATACTGCATGGTGTGTGCATGTTGACATGGATAATATTTAAATTATTAATATAAATAGTAGTGGTAATAATAATAATGAATAGTAATGAACAATTTTCATAAGGATAATAACATAAAATTACAGAGTAAGAACAGTAATCGTAAGTTAACGCGAAATAAAAATAACAATATTGATAAAAAAAAGTAGTAAAAAATAATAATAAATTAAGAAATAATAATAATGATATAATAATAAATGAATAATAATAATAATTATTAGTAATAATAATTAATAATAATAATAATAATAATAATAATAATAATAATAATAATAATAATAATAATAATAATAATAATAATAATAATAATAATAATAATAATAATAATAATAATAATAATAATAATAATAATAATAATAATAATAATAATAATAATAATAATAATAATAATAATAATAATAATAATAATAATAATAATAATAATAATAATAATAATAATAATCAATGCAATATTATGTTGCTTATTAGTATTTAAATTTGCAAATATTGTTTTAATGTGTAGTTCAAGTTCAAGAGAGATTTTACGAATTATTAACAAAAAATCTTTGAAACGAATGAAAATAGATTCAAATATT
>JABUQX010071480.1:0-25000 GCA_015478945.1 Trachelipus rathkii | reverse complement strand
TTATTATTATTATTATTATTATTATTATTTTAATACTTTATTTTTATCAATATTGTTATTGTTATTATCGTTAACTACGATTACTGTTCTTACTCTGTAATTTTATGTTATTATCATGATGAATATTGCCGTTGCTATTCACTATTATTATTACCACTATTATTTATGTTAAAAATATAAATATTATTACTGTTAAAATTATCTAACCATTAAGAAACTTATTACGACTATTTTTATTATTAGTTCTTAAAATATCTTTAATGTTATTACTAATTAAGAATATGCAATATTACGGGTATCATGTTGGGACTCAAAGGACACAACGGTGTTGCAATTAGTAGCCCATTTTCAGATGTTTGGGAGATAACCTTTATTGCTGTATATAATCTCCATAGATATATTGAAATTTTGTATTTTATTGTATTCTAAAAATCATGTAAAATGTTATCAAAATAAGTAAAATTGTTCCTTTAATCTCTGAATTAAAATTTAAAAAATTATTATTATTATTATTATTATTATTATTATTATTATTATTATTATTATTTATTATTATTATTATTATTATTATTATTATTATTATTATTATTATTATTATTATTATTATTATTATTATTATTATTATTATTATTATTATTATTATTATTATTATTATTATTATTATTATTATATATTATTATTATTATTATTAATTATTATTATTATATATATTATTATTATATTATTTTATTATTATTTATTATTATTATATTATTATTAACAAATTGAATTCGATGTTATTACAAAAAACAATAAATTCCAATGGTTTTAATTTTTCAATAAATATTTCAAATAATTTCATAAAAAAAAAAAAACGAAAACAGACAAAGAATAAAAAATTTCATTTTTGCCATTTATTTTGAAGCAAAATAGTTATCGCTAAAGTTGGAAAATAGTTTTATATTTTTAAATTTGTTTTGATTTAGGAAAGATCTTGTTACTTTTAAAATACTATTTAAACATTTAATTACCATTAACTAGTTGTTTTCAAAGAATTGATTTTCTACTAGAATTCGTATAAATTGGTACTTTTACTGATACAGAAATCTTAAACTACATATTCTGAGATGAAAACCCAATTTAAAGTAGCGTGGGGAGATTAATAGATTTTATAACCTTGTTTAATAAAAACATTTCTGGTCAAATTATTTTGATATTTTTGAAAATTTCTGAACTCTTCAGTAAGTTTCATTGAAATGGAACGAGAGGCGCTGAGATTAATTAGGTCCCATTATATGGCATATAATTCTGAAATACTACAAGACAACGTTACGAAACTAAGAAACAAGGATTTCACGAGAAAAAAATAATCCAGTTAATTTTTTCAACTGATTTACACTTGATTTTTTGCTTTAAAAAATCATGATATTTGCTTTTTTTGCTTTCTTTGTTTTTTATATATTTTTTTTTTTTTTTTTTTTTTTATATAAGTGAAACTTAACTTCATTAGAAATAAAAAAATTAGGAATAATAATATTCATTGCAAGGGCTACTCTGTTTCAAAGTCTAACTATAAAAATGTCAATAAAAGATCATGTTTCAAACACGTTTCTTTTATTTCTGATGTAATATATTATCATTATTACAAATAACACTCTTTAAGTGTTGCTGTTTCATTGGTCATAGACTATAAGCCCTATTTTAAGATTTTGAACTTTCCAAGGGTTAAAAATAATACTTAATCGAACTTAAAAAAAGTGTGTTTACAAATTATATTTCGCGTGACGTCACGATTCTCAAAAAAAATCCAAAAAATCCAAAAAATCAAAAAGATTGATTATTTTAACTCTTTTGGTAAAAAAATCGAAATCACTCCTAATACAATTAATAAGGTTTTTAAGTTGACAAATCTATTTTGTGAGACGAAAGAAGTAAGTTACCAAATAGCATCTTTGGTACAAGAAGGACAAAAGAAAATTTCATCGTATATATATATATATATATATATAATATATATAATATATATTATATATATATATATATATATATATATAATATATATATATTATATATATATATATATATATATATATAATATATATATATAATATAAATATATATATATAATATATATATCACCATCATTATCATCTATCATTTATCTTCATCACCACTCTCCTAAGATTTGCGGGTAAGGTGCATAGGCATGCACTGGGAAACGAGAAAGTAGCTAGAAGAACATGACGCAAGTTGAAAAGAAAAGCTAAGACTTACCATTCCCCATTCTATTCTTTTTAAATGAAACTGTCGCAGTCAAAAGCCAATACTAAGGCTTCCGCACATATAAGGGTATGACAACCAGAATACTTATATTTTGAAAGAAAGAGTTAGATAAAGCTACACATTTGGTTTTGCATACGAACTAAATAGAATAATTTTTTAAAGACAATTGTTTATCATTAAAATAAAAATATATATTGGCCTTTTAAGAATTGCTTAATAAGTTTTCTAAATTAAAATAACATTAAAAAGTAAATAATTTTTTAAATTTAGCAGGTAAACAATTATCAGGCATAACAAATTCAACTTATTTGTCTTTTAATTGAATCGAACACGTGATTTATATCACTGGCCCAACAAAAAAAAAAATTTTTTTTTGCTGCCAAGGATATTTTATCGAAATTATAGTATATCGGGTGTGCTGATTTCAGAAATGAACATTGTTTCCAAAGATTGGCTCTAGTCTTGAAGATACAAGGTGTTCCAGATTACTGATATACAATAAAAATCTTTTTAGTGCAATTTTACCAGTTAATATCGTTTATTTCTTTAAGGGGCTAGCTTTATATTACTTATTTTGTCTATTTTTCAGAACACTGGAGTACTTCACGTAGAGCTGTTTGAATAACCCTAATGTATTCTGCTACATCTGTGGTGAATATTGCCAGGAGAACCAAAGAAAGAAATATTACTAATTTATGAGAAGCAAGCATATCTTGCATACTTTGGAATGAAACTCGTAGACCAAGATAAGTCTTGGGCTCCCCTTATGGTCTGTAAAACGTGTGTCGAAAATTTACGTCAGTGGAAAAAATGGACGAAGAAAAGGTTAAAAATTTGGTGTGCCTATGGTTATGGCGGGAGCCAAAGAATCAACCACAGTGACTGTTATTTTGTTTGGTTAATGTGAAAAGGTATCAATCGTAACAAGAAACTAAATTTGAGTATCCGGATTTGGAATCCTAGCCAAGGCGACCGATGTACCACCACTCCGACGAGTCCCCAGTCCCAGTGTTCACTACACCCCCAGACCGAGCCATTTGTCTGATGAAGAAGATATCAAGGATTTGGTGTGCCCACGTGCAGATAGTGGTAGTGAATAGGAAGAAGTACTTCGACACAGCAACAGTTCTCCCAGGAAGAGATCAAGGATTTAGTACGAGAGTAAATCTCTCCAAGCAAGATTCTGGGCTTTTAGCATCTAGACCAAGTGAAAAGAACTGTCTCAAGGCCGAATGTAAAATAAACTTTTTTCGGACAAGAGAGCAGGACTTCTGTCCATTTTTCACTGAAGAGAAGACCTTAGTTATACTGTAGATACATCCCTTGGGACTCCTACTCCCAAATGGGTTACTAAATACCGACCAGAAGATTGCGATTGTTTATGGTTCAACGAGAAGCTTGAAATGTGTTTTATTGAACAATGGCAAAAGTTATGCATCGATTCCAATAGGTCACTCAACAAAACTGAAAGAGGAATATGAAATATAAGAATGATCTTGCGAAGCTTAGATATAATGAACACAAGTGGTCTATATGTTGATTTGAAGATGGTCAACATCTACTTGGGCAGCAAAGCGGATAATACTAAGTAACCTTGTTTCATATGCTTGTGGGATAGTAGGGCCAAAGAAGACCACTGGGAAAAAAATTGTATGGCCTGCTAGGGAAAATAGACTTAGGTGCATCAAATATCATAACGAACCACTGGTTACAGGGGAAAAATAATTTTCCCACCACTCACATCAAACTAGGACTGATGAAGCAATTTGTTAGGGCCCTAGACAAGGATGGTGAATGTTTCAAATATATTGCAGATTTTTTCCAGGGTTGAGTATGAAGAAACTCAAAGGAATCTTTAGGGGCCCTCAAATTCGCCAAATCATCAAGGATGAAAATTTCATAAATTTCATGACTGATATTGAAGCATCTTCCTGGAAAAGTTTTGGTTGTTCAGAACATTTTGGGCAACCATAAGATCTGCCAACACTATGTTAGAATATCGTACAGAAAATGTTCAGACTTAAAAATTTGGAATTGCTAATATGAGCAATAAAAGTTCACTTTCTACATAGTCACTTAGATCGGTTTCCGGATAAACTAGGATGTTATAGTGAGGAACAAGGGGTAGAGGTTCCATAAAATATCAGGTGATGGAAGAAAGATAACAAGGAAGATGGGGATACACACATGATGGCAGACTATTGTTGGAGCCATTTCAACCTGATTGTCCACATTCTGCACACCAGAAGACCAATCATATAGCAAGCGATTTGTAATGCATAATTGTTGATTCATTGTACTTAATGATGTTTTGACTTATAGGCATTTTATGAACGTTACTCATTAACCAATTTGATATATATCTTTCGGTGTTTTTTATTGTGAATTACGTTTCAACCTAATATTAAATTGTTGTTATTAATGTATTTATCTGTGACCACCCTGTATCTCAAAAACTTAGATAGCCAATCTAGGGAAAACGGAGGTCATATTCGAAATCAGGAACAATTTACCTATAAAATGACCTTCAAATTTTTTGTGCGGCAAAATCTTTGTTGGCCAGTTGATATAATTGAACTCAGCGCGCAGAGTTCCGAGTGACGTCAAAGACGAATCCGTTAAAGGTTGGGGGCAACATCATGGCGATGTCGCGCGTGGCGGTGACGCCATCACTGAGGAAATAACCATACACACACGGCAGGAATTATATATATATATAATATATATATATATTAATAATATATATATTATATAATATATATATATATATAAATATATATATAAATTATATATATATAAAAATAATATTTAATTTTAACATACATTAACCAAGAAATAACAAAATGTCTTTTGGAATTGAGTTCGGATTCATCATCAATTAAGAACAAATTTGGGAACCATCAATTTAAGTTATTTTACACCAAAATTAGGAACGAATATCCAAACCTTTATAAAGAAACCGTGAAGGTGTTACTGCCATTAGCAAAAACTTACTTATGCTTATCAGGATTCTCGTCAATGTCAATTTTGAAAAAATTATGAAGTTATTTAACCAAAATAAGTTCATCTCAAGTTTGTAACTAAACATTGACGTAGACGCTGAAGGGGAAGAAAGAAAAATTGGTTTTAATAGATTTTATTTTCCTTTTTAAAAGATCTTTATCAGGTAACATTTATATTATTTTTTAGTGTGTATCACTGACACGTGAGCGTTCGAAAAATAAAAAAATTATAAACATTATTAAAAAAAAAAAAAAAAAACAAAAAAAACAAGAATCTGGCAATAAATACGTCATTGATATCTCATTTATATAAAATTTGGAAAATTCATTGCTTTTTTCGGGTTCATTTTTCGAATAAAAATTACATTTTTCTTTTCTTTCTTTTTCCATTTCAAATATTTCATAAAGTTTCATGAAAATTCAGGGGTCGATTTTTTTCTATAATTTGCTCCATCGACAAACTGTTATAAACGAATTTGTTGTTCCTCTAATATCAGTATTTAGCTTCATTTAAAAATAGTTAATCGAACCCACAAATGATAAATATATTATATACGAACAATCTAATAAAAAAAAAAAAAGAAAAAAATATATATATATATATATATATATATATATATATATATATATATATATATAATTATATATATAGATAATATATATATATATATATATAATATAATATATATAATAATATACTATATATAGTATATATATATTTACATATATATATTAAACAACAAAAATTTAAAGGAATCCTTAAATTTAGTGTTTTATCGTAATACTATAATTACATTATAATTAAGTTCCAATGTATGACAACGATTGCTTATATAGAAATTAAGTGCTTTGTTATTACAATTATTTAGGGTAGATTTTTTATATCGCGCAAAGATCAATGTATTTCTTTATTTAAACACGTTTACATGGTAGGCACAAAGTTCAGCAAGCAGTGCTAGTTTAATAAAAATGGGATGTTTTTTCTTTTTTGACATTCACTAAAAATCAGTAGATTCTGCTTTACATTATCGTGGAGAGTTTCTAACTAATAATCTCATTAGAAAGTTCATTCTGAGCACGTGTGCTAGTTTAATAAAAATGGATGATGTTTTTTCGAAAATTCCTGTTAATAAAAGCAAAATATTATTTTCTTGTTATTTAATATTATGGGAAAAAGTATCAAAATTTATCATTTTGAATCATATTGGAAATACATTTTACAAGAAAAATGTATTTAATTTAACGATAAAATTCCTTTCAATGTCAAATGCCAAAATTGAATTGAAAAATAAATTTGAAACATTTCAGGCAAAGTTGTGGAGTCCGTAATTTTGTTTTTTAAGAAAAGCTTTCTATAACAGAGTTATGTGAGCGTTACATTGGACATTTTATATTAATTTAAAAATTAAATATTTACTTAGTTAATCAATGATACTAGTCAAAAGCAAGGGGAGGTAAACCCCATGGAAGATCTTCAGCGATTTATTATCAATAAAAAAAATTATTAATTAATGTATAATACTAAGTAAATAAAAAAAAAACAATAAATAAATAAATAAATCGACATATTTCGAAAACTACAAAAGCTACTGGGAAATGAATACATTTTTGGGATCCTTGTAAAATTTTGGTTCGGAAAATGTAAAAAAAAAAAAAAATAAAAAAATTAAACTAAAATTGGCTAATTTTTAGGGGGGTGCTGGGACATAGTATATATATATATATTATTTGTAAAGGATAGTACAAGGAATTGGGCTCGAGCCGACGGAGGGACACAGGGGGGACGTTTTCCATTACCCCGTAGGGAGGACGGAGGAACCCCCGCGACACCCCAAAATACCAAAGAGCGGCCGGTTCCGGAGAACCCTCCCCGAGGGAGGAATTAGTCCACCCGTAGTCCCCGGGAAGGCCGAGAGCACCCCGACCTGCCAATCGGTCTGGGTATTCTTTAGTTATAAAAAAAGGCACAATTAATAATTAGAAAGGTCTAATTATCATTTAACGGAACCAAATAAAAGTCTCTAAAAGGCCCTCTAATCATATTACTAAATTATAACCAATAATTTTTTTTTTTTTTATTTTTTTACATTTCCTATCCACAATTTTACGAGGATTCCAAAAATGTATTCCTTTCGCTGTAGCTATTGTAGTTTTTGAGAATATATATGTTTTTTTTTTTACATTTTCCGCACCTAAAATTGGACCAGCATTCCAGCAATGTATTCCTTTTCTCTGTTGTTGTAGTTTTTGAGATATGGACTGTGGCTCTTCTAGATATACTAATATATAATATAATATATATATATATATATAAATATATATAATGCCATAATATATATACCAGTCTATTATATAAGTTATGAACTGATGCGCACTTTCTTAACTTTCTGCTATTGCAACAACTTAATAAATTATTATTGAATTACTATTTTGTAAAATTTTTTAAAACTCAAAATAATCAGCGCTATTTCATTACAAATAAATAACCGAATATAATAAATTAAAAAATAAAAATTAAATAAATACTTATTGTGAAAGTAAACTACATCAGAACTTACTGCATATTATTAATTAAATACTTATAAATAATATATATATTTATTTTATTAATATATATTTTAATATTATTATAATATTAAATATATATATATTAAAACTATTAATATATATTAACTTAATATTCCAATTTATATCCTTTTTCCTTATTAATATAGTTAATATTTAACCTCCCGTTACCCTATATCACAATCCGCGTCCTTCATGACCATAAAAAGTTTTCCCAAAGTGCGGATGCGGAATATCGTTAGAAGTGTGGAGATGCGGATGCTGATGCGGATGGCCCGTATGCGGATGTCCTGAGGATATTGGTTTTGCCGAAGGTGGATGTCAATTTTTAATGCGGATGGTCTGCAGGTAACAGGTATGCGGATTGCGAATGTCACATACATATATATACCTATATATATATTATATATATATATATATATATATACTATATATATATAATATTATATATATATATATATATATATATATATATATATATATATATATAATATCATATTATATATTATATATATTATATAATACCTATTATATATATAAATAAAATATAATCCCTATTATATATCCACAAACTTCATGTTGGACAAAGGCCTTCAGGCTGTTCTCTCCTTCTTTAACACAAAATTACGAAATATCTTCTGCCTCATCAGGCTTATCGATACTGTCATCCCTTATTCATATATCTCAATATTCCGCGGAATATCTATCTTACTTCAAATATTCTTTCCACCTCGTACCCTATCACGATCCGGTATATACCGGAAAAATGTATTGTGCCACAGAGAGGCCCGAGCGTAAGGGAGCTACCTCTAACTTACTAACAGATCATCCCGCAAAGAAGTCCTCGTACGTCAAGTTTCATTACCACAGAGCAGCAATGTTCTTTATTTTTAAGTTCAAGCCTCATTTTTAAAGAATTATTTACAACGAGACACAATTAATAGATATATGAACAGTAGTTTTATCATTACTTTAGCCTAATATAAATAAAACTGCTCTGACAGCAGAAGAATGTGGAAACACAAATCTGCAAGCACAACGTCACGATCTACAGCGTTGACTACTTTACAGAATTCCACAACTCTCCACAATCCTATTAATAAACGAAAAGAATTTTGTCATTAACAAACGGAAGCATAATAGCTATTCAGTTACATGTCAGAAATGTTGTCAGAGCAGAGAAATTCTTTATTGAGATTCAGCACCCATAATTCATGTCACACAAAGCTTCCAATGCCGCTTATCACAGCTCTCCCAAGAATGCTTAGACTGCCAAATTCTCACACAATCATATCCCACCAGTATCAGTTTTAACAAATTAAAATCATAAGCAGTAAATAGCGTCCCTAATAATAACGTACATGGTCTTTCTATTGAATATATGGTGATTTCCACAGTTATTCAATGTGGCCGATAATGCGTACGATCACAATGTCCAGTAGTATTGTGATGTGGGGTATAGAGCCGGCCAATCAACCAATTTTATCCCCTCACTATAACATCCCTCCCCGTTCGCCTATATCGAGAGATTTTGCTGTTATACAAAATCAATCCTTTATCTTACTCCCACGACTCCTCACACATATTCCGCTCTAAAAATACTCACAATTTATTTAACTACTTACGCTCACAAGAAACATTATTACACATAATAAAAGCGCTTTATTGAAATCTTGAAAAAGAAAAAGATAGACACTTTTCAGATTTTCTTTAGATTTCGACGCGTCTTAATTTAGTCGTTCTAAGAAGATTTCCAGCATTCCTGGAAATAATGCGAATTTTAATTCAAAAAGAATAAAATTTATTGTAAAAATAAAATAATATCGGTTCCCGATTTTTCCCACTTCAATATTTGTACATAAAATAATAATATAATAATACCGTAATTATAATAAAATTATAAAATAAATAATACACTAAATAAAATTAATAATAATTTAATAATTATAATAATAATATAATAATAAACAACACTCTAATAATAATACCGATACTAATAGTTCAATCTGCATGACCATACTTCAAAATAATTATGAGAAAACCATTAAAATAATCAATCAAATAATAATAATAACTATTATTATCATTGTTAAGTAATCAATTTATTTAAAATTATTTAAATCATAAATATACTCATCAGCTCCTCCTTTGATTGAATTATTCAAATATTCTATTATTTACTCTCCTTCTTCAACATATTTACACAATCTCAGGTTATGTATTTAATATTTAAAATAATGTAATTTTTATCATTTTGAATGAGAAAGTGGAGAACTAATAAATATATTAGTGATGAAATTTATTTGAACTCAATATAGATACTAGAATTATGACATATGTCACACAACCCTAAATAAACACTACACTCAATAATTAATCCATAATTAATAAGAATTAATATTTTATATATTAAATAATTAATATTAATAATTAATAATAAATAATTAATAACCCTACATAATAAAGATTCAAGTTCTACATCCAATAAATTGGATAACATTATATAATAATAATAATAATAATAATACATTTAATAATTTTTAAAAGAATAATATAATATTATATCAAATAATTATTTACTTCAATCAGGATTAGATCACAACGACCCTATATTGTAGAAAACACATTTATTAATGCATGTTGTCAAATTCTCGCACACGTATTATATAAAGCAAAACACCGTTATATCAGGCCCTAGAAAAAAAGGGTTTAAACAGCAAATGTGGTGACCTAATTTACGTGCTTGGCTCCCATCAGTACTAACTACTACTACTACTACTATACGACTACTACTACTACTACTATTACTTACTAACTACTTACTAATAATAGTTTAGTTATTTTATAAATACATGAATAATAATAAATAATCAACTTTAATAAATAATAAATAATAGATAATTAATAAATAATAATAATAATAATAAAATAATAAGTAAACTCTCCCTAGCACAACTCAATTAAAAGTAAAACAAACTATAAATTTAGAATGAACAAAATAACTCAATAATTTATAATATAAATACATAATAATAATAAAAATATATTATCATAACCCAAATTAACGATAATATTATAAATAAAAATTATAATAATAATAATAGACTAATCCAACAATATAAGACAATAACTCAATAAAAATAATAATCACATTTATATAATAATACACTAAAATTAATAATAAGAATACCATCAATAATAATAAATAATAATGAATAATAATAATAATAAAGATTTATATAAGCGAATTGTTCCACAATAATAAAAAATCTTTAAATTAATAATAATAATAATTTAATAATCTTCATAATGATATTAAATTCACAATTAATAATAAAATAATTTTGGCTTTAATAAATAAAATAATAGATTAATGAATAATATAATCAATAATAATAATACAATAACAAAAAATACATCACATAGATAATTTAGGAATTGAATTAAATCAAATTAATTATTTAATAATAATAATGTATTTTATTAATTAAATAATTTAATAAATTAAATTTAAGTTTAATGGACTTGCAATCAGGTTTTACATAATTAAATATAAATAATAATAAATTAATACTATATTAATAAAATGAAATATCTCAAAAAGAAGTAAATCCACATATTAATAATAATACACTATTGAATAATAATATAACTATCACATAATATCATCAAATAATAATAAAATAATCAATTGAATAATAATACATGATTATTTCTCTTAAATCTCACCCATTTCGAGATATTCTATTAAGCGTTGTCCCCTGTTACGAAAACTCTGAACAAAAATCGTAATCGACAATCACTTAATTATTCAATACTGAAACTAGTTGGAAATATAAACAAAAGCGGATATACAATTCTTTTATTAGCCCAGACAATTTTCCTTTTTTATACAACAAAACCCCTACCCGCGCAGGCGCAAAAAGAATACTTAAAAACACACTAAGAGAAAAATAAACTCCTACACTTGACATGTCCCTCTCCCCAATGGGTAACATTTTTTCAATGAATGTGAAGACTTCTTTTCCCGCCTTTATCTGCACAAAAACCCCACCATTGGGGATGTGAAAATTACATAAAAAATACTTCTATCTGTCCACGATCAGGTCAAAATTTAACAATTAATATCATCTTAATTCTAGCGATTAAATAATCGTCTAAACATAACGATATATATCTCCCAAATCTATTTGATATTTTTCGGAAAAGGTTATAATCGCTAAAGGGCCATTTTGATTGGTATATTAATAAAAATAAATTTTGTGAAGTATCCATTTCGGAATTTAGCATTCACAAATTAAAATAGGAGGAGTCTTAATTAAAGTGTTAGATATCTAAGGATAAGGAACACATGGAGGACGAGAAGATAGCAGACCTCACTCCTTTTCATCTCACCACCACACATAGAAAAACATATGATGCCCATCTACCTCCTCCAGAATTCTGATTCGATAACCCACATTCCGAAGTATACAAATTGAGACAACCAAAGGAGACATAAACAACAAAGCCGCTGTCTGAAGCCCCTATTAATCCCTGAAACCAATCACCCCGAAGATTGTTAGACGAGAACCATTTATTTGCAGTATACCACACGGCCAGTACATACCTGAAATGCGTGACAGATGAGAATATGAGATAGAGAAAGACATAGATAGAAGTAAGATAAGAGGAGATTGAATAGTAGAGATGATAGAAGAGGTTATAGTATATGTAGAGAGAGATGAATAGAGAAGAGAGATAGGAGTTATAGAGATATGAAGAGAGTTTAGAGAGAGATAGAGTAGATGAGAGATTGGATGAGAGAGAGAGAGAAGAGATGAAGATTAGAGATAGTAATAGAGTAGATGAAGGAGATAGAGTCTGAAGAGAGTGAGAAGAGAGATGAAGAGAAGATTATATGAGAAAAGAGGAGATAGAGAGATGAGAGAGAGAGAGAGGAGAGGAGAGAGAGAGATAGGAGAGTCCTGGATTACTTTCCATAAAAGTGATGGAGTCGTGCGAGCTATTAAATTTTTGATTGGTAGAACATTCTAATTGAATATATTAGTTCTTAATTGATTTAATTTTGAAATTATGTTCCAATTTTAAACTCCGATATTAATAGCTTAAAATTTATTTTAATTTTCAATATTATTCAACTCATGAATTTTTATTGCTAGTACATTATTTTTACTGCAAATACTAATTAATTTTAATAATGGTACTTTAAATACAGTTACTACCACTGCTTTCAACGTCAATTCTAACTATTAATTATAGAGTTTGATAATTAAAAAAGCTTAGAGTTCAACTGACAACACCTCCACTCCCCTATTTATTATTATTATTAATTGATTATTATTATTATTATTTCATTAGTTATATATTATTATTATGTTATTATTATATTATTATTCTATTATATTAGGTATTCTTATCTATGAACATAATTATTAATTATTATTATTATTATTATTATTATTATTATTATTATTATTAGTTTCATAATTTTTCATATGACATTTATGAGCTTCTGATGCAAGCTAATGTAAATGTATACTTTTCCATTAATTAAATTTTGAACAAGACACCCAAAAATTAGATTCGTTATTCACTAGATCATTATATTTTTTGCTTGAAAATTTAATTAATAAGACAATTAATAATTAATATAATTGTCTTACATTCTCCACTTAAGTCGCAATTTATTATCCATGATCTCTGCAATATACTATTAAGAAATAAAATTATTATTTTTACGTGGAAAAATAGGCGCGTGCCATTACAAGGTCTTAATATATATATATATATATAATATATATATATATATTATAGTATATATATATATAATATATATATATATATATATATATTATTAATATAATATATATATTTAATTGAATAATATAATATAACTATATATATATATATTATATATATATATATATAATATATATATATATTAACTGATATACGTATATTAGTATAAGGTATATATAATATATTATATATTATATATATATATATATGTATATATATATATATATAGTATATAGTATATATAATCCAGCAATATAAATTTATCATTATTATAATATAATATATAAATATACTGCTTCGGGTCCCCTGTAAGTGATTATAAAGAAGATTGATTTGAACAACTCTCTCTATTTATAAATAATTATATATATATATTATATATATAATATATATATAAGTATATATATATATTATAATATATATATATATATAGTATATATTAATATATCACTATATATAATTGTATTATATATATATATATATATATATAAAATATATAATATATACTATATAGATATAGCTATATAAATATATATAATTATATATAATACAGTAGTATATATATATATATAATTACTATTTATTATTAAACCTCACTATATATATATATACTCATATATTATATATATATAATATAACCTAAGTTATAATTATTATATACTTATATATGTTAGAATAGTAATTAGGTAGTATTTTTAAACGAAACCCTCACCCTAGTACTATACTTATATATATTATTATATATTATATAAGCCGAGTAATATATAATATACTCATTTTGGCGTCTATTATGCAATTTCCCCTATATATATATATAGTAGTATAATATATATATATAGTATATATATATATAATATAATAGATAAGCCCTATATTATGTCTTGGAGATATTTGAACCCCTCTTTTATCAGGATGTCGAGATAGGACGATACGAAGAGGTATATTTAGGAGCTCGAAAATTTTTTAGCAATAATGCCTCTTTATTTCTATTACATATATTATTTTTGCGACTTTATTTGAAATAAAATAATGTTAATGTTTAATTTCAACAGTTTTAGTTATTTTTTTTTTAAGTTGGAAATGTCTTTTTTAACATTTCATCATTTTAATTAGACTTAATTAAAACTGAATTAGATGGTTGTAAATTATTACAAGAGTATTTTGATGTAATTCTTTAGTATATTATTATATTATATTATAGTCTCTCACCTAAATGGATTATTCATGTAGCTTAAATAGTAACTATTACCTATATAATATGAGATTAAATAGCCTCACCCCTATAGTATATATATATATATATATATATATATATATAATATATATTATATTCTATAATCTTATATATATATATATGATTATTTTCAAAGAGAATACGGCAAAATCTATAAAATAAGCCATATATAAATAGAGGCCTATATATATATATATTATATATAGTATAGTTAATATATATATATATTATATTATATATATTATGAGTATACTGAATATATTATTGCCTATACGGAGCTATCGGTTTATATATATATGATATATATATATATATAGTATATATAAGCAAAATTTTTACAAGCTGTACTGTTGCTATAGACGTAAGGTTGACGAGTTTTTAATTTAGCGAATTTCCCGGTGATAATCTACGAAAAACAGGTAATTTGCAATTTCGAAGTTCAATTTTTTTTGTGAAATTATGCATTTTATTACACATTGATTTTATAGCGGTTTCAACGCGTGAGTTGTATTGATAATGATCATATATTCTGTTCAGTAACTTTTAAAGGGTTTACTTAATATTAAAAATTTCCGTACAATTTAATACCATAATAATAATTAATAATACATTTAATAATAATAACTAATAATATATATATATAGAATAAATAAATAAATATACTAATAATAATTAATAATTGAGAAAAATAATAATTCAATAATAATAATAATATAATAATAATAATAGATAATGAAATAACTTATTTATTGTATCATCATTATCGAATGTTATTTTTAATTCTAGAATTTAGTTTATTAGAAATATATGAATTATTTATTTTTTGTGTATCTTTGTGGTTCTTGAAACAAAAGTCTTCAATATACAACAAGCGTTGGGTATAAATGGTCAAGACTTTAACGTTATTGCGAATTGAGTTGGTGTGGAATAATTTTTTTTTTTTTTGCAATTGTATATCGTCGGAAATAATTATAAAATAATACAAATTCTTTTTATTCTCGCCATGTTTAAGGTGGAGCGGCTCCGAGAGCCGGAAGTGAAATCCTCACTAGACCCCGAGGCCGGGGACGAGAGTCCCCCCCGTCTTTTAGCCCCCTTTCCACCGGGGGAGCCAAGGAGACCCCGACTCCTCAGCAATCTTGCAGGTTTACCCTATGCGCTAATTCCATTTTTAGTTATAAAATATAAAAGAAGTCCAAGGTTTACTTCTCTTTTTAGTGGACACTTATGGTATTTATTTTTAACTAAAAAACCCCTAAATCGACTCATTAAGGTGAAATAAAGCCTTGCAGAAGATGGCAGTAGATTGCGGGGTCTCTCGGACCTTCCCGCTCTGGGACGGACAGGGTGGGGGTACTGTGCGGTCCCCCCCTCTGTCCCCCGTCGGCTCGAAGCCCCTAAAAGGGGAGAGATAAAATTTTTTTTAAAAATATTTGCCGGACGAATAAATGAAAAAAAACAAAAAAAGGGCCACTCCTTGTGCGGGTGATGGTGTAGGTGCTGCCGCTTCTCTAGTTTTAAATAATGTCAGCTTTCAGACCACTGAGATATATTATATATATATATATATATATATATATATAATATTATATATATATATATATACTATATATATATATATATAGTATAGTTACATAATATATATGATATATATATATATAATATTATAATATTATATATATATATATATATATGATATATATATATAATATCAGTGTACCATTTAGATTCACAGTTTGAAAATATAAAAAAAAATCAAATAATAAGATGAAAAACACCAATAATACCAATCTAACTATACTAAAAGAGACCCACCTCTCTAGTAAGCATATGTTGCTTCAAGATTTATTCGTTTTCAGTTACTATGATCTGGGATAGTCGTAGGCTTAGCATTGCCCTATCTACTTAATTTAGATGATTAAAATATCGTCTGCTGCTTACGGAAAGTTAGGGCCGGTGGAGAGAGAAGCGAGAGACGGCGAAATTAAAAAAAACCACCCAAAAACGTTTAAATCTTACCAACAGTACAGCTTGTACAAATTTGCCTATAATAATAATAATACTATATATAATAATAATATATATATATATATATATATAATATATATATATATATATATATATAGTGAGGATATAAGAAACCTACTATTGTATAAGTTATAGATATTCTCATTCTGATATATATAATCGTATATAATATCGACGTAATAAGGTTTATATATATGCCGTATTTATATATCGGTGTGTTATTAAATAATAATACTACATATATCTACTATATATAAGTATGAAAGTCCTAAGCCTCTATTATTTTATATATATATATGGAGTATATATATATATATATAGCTATCTAAGGTATATATATATAATATATATATAATATATATATATATATTATATTGATATATATATATATATTATAGTAATATATATATTTATATAATAGGTATAAACTTTATATAACCTATATATATATAGTATAATATATATATAATATATAGATTTATTATATATATATATTAAAGTATATATATATCTATATACCATATTATAAAATAGTTTTCTATAGATAGATATAGATTACCTAATGACCCTGTATGTATAATATATATCTTCGTTCTGTCTTCTTTCTTTCAATCTAAATCTTGTAAATATCCCAAGACTGGAGTAAGGAATAGTGCGGATTACATGCATCGGAAAATAAAAGCATGTAGAAGAATATGACAAAAAGTCGAAAAGAAAGCCCAGCCTTGCCGCCCCCTCTGTACCATTAATTAGTGAGAAATCGTCACAGACAGGAAATCCACCCTATAGCTTCACGAGACCGCGCGACGGAAACCTCACTATGGTAAAATCGTCAATGTAGGGTTTATACCTTGGCCCAGGTGGGCCACAACTATACCCCCTCACAAAACCCGCCATTCACTCCTATTACGCACCTTTATTTCTCGCCTCTGCCAAAACTCATAGTTTCTTTCCTTCAAACATTCGTTTTACTGACTCAACCCACTTTTTCTTCGGATCTCCACGCCGGTCGGTTCCCAACACAACTCGCCACTTGATACATCCGCTTAATTACCAAGGCGACTATCTTTCCATCCTTTCCACATGACAAAACCATTTCAATGTACATAGACTACTTTCATTTCTCTCATTTACCCCTTTCTTCACACCACACACACTCTCTAATACGTATCCAGTTCCTCATATCCAATCTTTTACTTCACACCTAACTTACGCGCCTATGCATTGTCCATCGCGAACACATTGAAACTTTTAAAGGATTCTTATTATTTCTTTTATTCCAGCCATTACCATTTCAGGTTCTTACTACGGCCTATACCAATAACACATTTAAGTAGACAACCGACACCCACATGGCAAGACCTGTAGGCGCACGTATAAGACTTAGTTCCCTTCAACATTCACCAACGATTCTATTGCACCAGCCACCTTCCTGCCATTCGACAACTTTGTCCTACTACACTCCTGCATCATCCGTTCCTTCTCATCCAACGATATACCGTATCCTAAATTATTTATACAACGGTGCAGGACACTGGTTTCCAGCTGAACTCACCTTATCCTCTTGAACAAAATAAAAAACTTTCATCACTGAGGACTGCCCCCCTCCCCACTCTAACAACCATAACGCTTAGCTCGTTAATCTATCGTTTACTTTCAACGCCCTCCCCTTTTATCCATCACTTCTGCCCAAATACTCTCATAACCAAATATCTCTCCAAATCTCATCTTCAGATTCGAACCACACAGTAACCAGAGTCATCGCACTTTATAATAAAGTAAAGGGCTTGACGGCACTTCAACTACATCAGATTTCTAAAACACCAATTGATTTTTGATGGCTATTGCAACCTTGGATTGCCCTCTAAATTCCCCATCGATTTACAAAATTGAATAAATAACACAACCCTGTCCCACTCCGCTATTGGTTAGCAAAAAGCAGATCTCACTAAATCTCTAATTTACCTTATGAAACCAATTTATTCTTAAACCCCGAACGCTATCATCATATTTCTATCGTGATCATCAATAAAAGACCTTTGATTTTCCATTCAAAAGCCTAGCAGCTAAACACACTTAAAGAATCATATAAAGAACTACGAGGTGATATTTAACACTGGTAAAATAATTTCTCCTCTACGAATTTATTGAATTTTTTTCATATTATTTTAAATATATTTTTATACTACATAGATAATATAAATTATATATATATTATATATATATATTACGTATATATATATATATGATTAATACAAATATAATTCTTATGAGAATAAGGTACAATATAAGTAAAAATAATAATATTAGAAAATAAAATAATTTCAATAAGTTATTTAATATAATATATTTTAGTTTTTTAATTATAGATTAATTATTTTAACTTTTTATTTTGTAACATATTTTGTAACATATTTTTCTTTCCATTAAATTTCATATAAAACTATATTAATATAATAAGATTTAATTAATTATACATTTATAATATATAATTTAATATATTTTAATATTATATATTATAATATACTAATTATTTAATAATAAAAAATTTATATAATTTATATATTAATTTAGTAGTATACTGATTAGTAATACATTTATTTTATACACTATTATATATAAAATAAGTATTGGTATATATATTATATTTTATTATATATATATGTATAGATAATAATAATATTATATTAATTATAAAATATAATAATTATGAATAATATACACACATTATTAGGTCTGTAACTAAGGCTTATTCTGACTATATATAATAATTGAGCTATAGTTATTATTGGTACTCATTCTAACATTATATATACTGAAACTAAATATTAATAATTTATAATTATAGTATAACATAATATATAAAATATAATATTAATATATTTATAAGTTATTATATATATTTTATAATAATATATAATAATATATTATTATTATTGCTTAAAACTAAGTTTTTAATATAATAAATATATATTAAATTTATTATATTATCATAATTATTAATAATATATTTATTAATATATATATTAATATTAAAAATAATACTAGTAATGATTTTATTAATATTACATATATTTATTATATATTATTAAAATTATAATTATATATAATGATAATATATAAGTTACATTATTTTAATTTAATAGACTTTGTGATATTTCTGTTACTTTTGCTTTTATGGTTCATTCTGTAAGTATTTTCGTTAGGGGAAGACTAACTTAAACACTTCAGCTATAGATATATTTACTTATCCCCACGTACATGAAATAACACGTGATAAAGTGACTATTCTACATACCTTGAATGACGTAAACCTATGGGATAAGGGGAACATACACTTAAAGTGAAAAAGTGATATAATATATATATATATATAGATAGACTTGAGATGTAATAATTCTATTCACCTGAATCTAGGGACTATCTATTAGGAATGTGTATATTCTTTTTTTTTATTATATATTTTTGATAAATATACTACTTAATAATATGAGGGTACACTGAAGTGTAGCTTCTATCCTTTTGAAGCGGACTCTACTGGTTATGAGAGGGTTTATACGTCTAGTTAATAAGGTATATTGACACATTGTGATAAAGAATAAGTGAACTCAGTATAGGAATATCCTTATATTAGAGACTATACATGCAACTCAGGACATCATGAGAAATTCGTATACGTACTATAGTATTCAGCGACAATCATGAGGATCATCAGTGAGGTCTAATCTAAGAGTACGTAATCAGTATATATTAGGTCATAGGGACTATAATCAGGATCATCTAATAGGAGACATTCACTCACTCATAAGTATATCAGTAGTCATCAAGTGATGACATCAGGTATATATCATTACAGTGAACATCGGTGAGTATATAATCAGAAGAGATCAACCAGTAGACAGTTAAGGAGATCATACTCATAGTAACTAATTCACAGAGACTATACAGGATCATAGGGACATCAGAATTCTCACTAGTTGATAATACGTATAACATAGTTCCTCAAAAAGCAGGTTTTAAAATGGCTAAATTGAGTTAGACTACTATGTAGTTTGACGCTTCCTGTAATTCTTATCTTAAACTCTATGTGGCTCATTCGAGGTTTGAAGGATAATCATTGAAATGAACCTATCTATAGGTGAGTGTGAGATCTATTCTAAAGGGTATAATTTTATCTTAATTATCCTTAGCAGTATTTTAGGAAAGACATGAGAATCATTTCATTTGAGTAAGTATGCTACCGTGAATATATACTGATGGAAGAAATTGTTGAAGAGTGAAAAGTAGGAAAGTCTCTAAAGTCCTATAATTCTTTCATTGTGGCGATAAATTTTCATGAATAAAATGAAATCCTAATTTCTCTTGTGTATGAGTTGTTAGGAGAATGATATGTAAGATATGTCCATATTATAGTGAAACAATTAGTGGTGTAAGTTTTTCCAGTTACTGCCTTCAATAAGGGCGGAATTACCGGATCTTTATTGGTAATTGACATCTGAGACACATAATATAGAGTGATGGGTTTAAGACACAGAAGCCAGTTATTTTTCATTTAATATGATACGTGCCATTATCCATAAAGGCAGTCTATTGAGAGTATCGGTGTGTAAAGCTTTTATTTCTTAATCTTAGGGAATTTGTTGGTATATAGTGATTATTGGTAGAGAGGGTTTAGTTTCTCACGAAGTGAGGTAGTAGGTAGGAATAAAATAATAGACTCCCATGGTGACACAGCGTTTTGTTCTGTGTATATTAACCAATCTATATATTGCTGTTACAAACTCATACTCTATTGAGAATAACCGACATTATCACAAATGTTGAGAGTGAATCTTATACGCAGGTAGAACAGACATATTGCAATCCAGTAAGTTCAGAGAGAACAATCATGTATTTATATATATATTTTTATCAAATCACATGCGACATTAAAAAGCTATTAAGCTCTCAACAGATATTCTGTCTTTTTCTGGTGTTATATAATTAGTGAATGTTCCTATCACACACCAATATAATAGTGGTGATAATAAACACATCCGTACTCGAGCAAGTAGATAATAGTAGAGTTTAGCCGAAAAAGTGAGGAGTAAGAGGATTCCCAAAGTTAGTGACAATTCGCATACGAGTCTAGAAAAATGATGTAGCAATTACAATGCCGCAACTGCAATGTTATGCTAAAATGCTATGCAATGCAAAACAATTTTGTTGCCAGCAATTGGCTTTGTGGGGGCGAGAGAGAATAGTGACGGGTTCTCTCTATAGTCTAGAGGGTACTCTCATTATAGGTGTCGTATTGTGATCGCGATGAGCACAAAATTCAAAATGATACTGTGGTTAAACAGACGACTCGATCACTTCACCGACACACCAAAGCTGGTGTTCTTACAGAGCAAAACTAGAACTGTAAGGGCTTAGTAGTATCCCCCAAAAGGAGGCCTATCCACGACCCCAAATGGTATCTTAAGTTTTCTTCATATAAAATTTACTCTAAGATAGTTTTTTAGAGATACTCGGTACTGTTAAGGTAGGATCAATTTTATGTGGATATCCAAGATGGACATTGATGCAAGTATTAAATATGAAGGCAGCTGGCTTTTGAAAGAATATGGTCTGGGAAAAAGAAGTAGAGGTATCGCACCATATCTTAAGGTCTGTCCTGCAGGGATAATATGAAGACGGATCATGATAGTCTTGATTCTTCATCTGTTCTTGAAGCGAGCTATTGCGGGCAAAATCGACAGGTCAACTGATACCCGAATTGAAATCCGGGAAAAGTGTCGGCCACCATGTTGTCTGCTCCTCTGGAATAACTTGCTGTAGAAATATATTTCTGTTAGTACTGAGAGATGTCGCTGTGACGAACTTTTTGCAGGATGTTTGGAGTAAAAAGCGGAAAACAAGAGGTTGTATCTGGCAAAGGGGTGACGACTCTTCCCTCTAACATGTGTTAAAATGAAGGACAGCATAATATGCTGCCAAAAGTTCTCTGTCGAAAGCAGAATATCTTCTTTGGGATCTGATAACTTCTTGCTGTAGAAGTCAATGGGAACAGGTTGACCATCAATCATCTGTTGTAATGCTGCTCAGATTTTGGTGTGGCTGATGTCAGTTACCAGTTGAAAATGTGAGACATTAGATAAAGAGAAAGGGAGTGTTAGGACATTTTGAAGAGCTTCCTTAGTATCTTGAAATGCTTTCACTTCTTCTGGAGTCCATTCAAGAGATTTATCCTTGGGATGAAACTTGGCTTTTTCAGATAATGGGAAGACGATTTTGGCAAAATTAGGGATAAATCTTCTGTAGTATCTTAACATCCCAAGGTATCTTCGTAGGGATGCTGAATCGCACGGTAGAGGAAAACTTGAGATGGATTCTTTCTTTTCGTTGGGAGGACATAGGCCTTCTGAAGACACGGTGTAGCCGAAAAATTGAGTGAAGATTGGTTAAATTCACATTTTTTTTAAAGAGATTTTAAAACCATTTTCTTGGAGGAGTTTAAAAACTTGTTTCAGATGATTTTCATGTTCAGTTTTGGACGAAGAAAAAATGAGACAATCGTCTAGATAGGTAAACACAACGTGACAGTTTTTGAAGATGGAGTCCATTACTCTTTGAAATGTAGCTCCCGCATTCTTTAAACCAAAAGGCAAAGATAAAAATTCGAAGAGATCAAACGGAGTGATGACTGCTGTTTTCTCTATATCTGTGGGTCTAATGGGGATTTGGTGATAAGCCTTTTGAAGGTCAATTTTGGAGAATATGGTAGAGTTATGCAGGCGTTGAGATAGGCTCTGAATGTGTGGAATGGGATATCTTTCCTGTTTTGTTATGCTGTTAAGGGCTCTGAAATCCCCACAAGGTCTCCATGTTCCAGGTGTTTTCTTAGGCACGAGGTGTAAAGGAGACGCCCATGCAGATTTACTTGGCCTTACTATTCCACTTTTTAGAAGAATGTCAAATTCAGCTTTTGCCGCCTTTAACTTGTCGTCAGGTAATCGGCGAGCTCTGGCAAAAACTGGGGTTGAATCACCAGTTTCTATGTAGTGTTTTGGTCCATTATCTTTAATTACTAGATTGTTGATGTCTATAGGTTGAAATTAAGGACAGGAAATCTTGTAGGAGTGAAGTTATGTCTGTATTTTCACCTTGAAGTTGAGCGTGAAGAGATGGTACTTCCTCAGAGGTTATTTTCAATGGAGCTAGAAGAGTAGTATAAATCTGCAATGTTCTTTTGTCCACAGTCAATAGGGACCAAAATTGTGAAGAAAACCATGTCAATAATAGGCATAGTAATTTCTGCTACTATAAATGTCCAGGTGGAAATTCTCTCTTTAAATTTTGTATACTGATATTTGCCTCAACTTCACCATGACACTTATGGCAGCCATGGCTGGGGAACAAAATGACGTTTGAAGGGTCGCGTCCTGTTAGAGACCATGTTAAATGGAAGGCTAGATATGCTGGCTCCGGTATCTAGTAAAAACTGGTGCATGGTGCCAAAAATCCGTACTTCTATTGTTAACTGCGAAGTTGACACGGCACAAATGTCAACTTGCTCCTTTAGTTTTCCGACGGAGTTGGGGATGCTGCTCTTGATGGAGGTCTAGAATTAGGTAGGATGTTTAGTCCCGTTTTGTTTGGCCATGTACACCATGGTTTACAGCTTTTAGAGCGTGGTCCATAATAAATGTGGCCTCTACACACCTTTGGTCGTTGATTTTCGTGGAACGGCGCCAGGCCAAAAGTAGTGGTTGTTCTTGATCTTGATGCGGCGGGGGCAATGGCGGTGGCAGGGGATGATACAGCCATGACAGGAGCTTGTGGGCTTAATAACAAGATGTCATTAGCTAAATATTCCAACTGTTGAAGTGTGAGAGTAGAATGGGCGGCTAAGGCTGTGCGAATGTGACTCGGTAGAGTTTTCAAAAATTGCACCTTGACCAAGTCCTCTCCAATATTTAATTTTTCTGCCTGCCGAATCATATCCTGTAGATATATAGATGGTTTGCCACTGTAGACCTTTTTGGAAAGTATATCATTATAAAGCTCCACCTTAGATTTTTCGTAAGTATTTATGACCGCCGTTTTGAAACGGTCATAATATTCT
>JABUQX010071479.1:67500-71072 GCA_015478945.1 Trachelipus rathkii | reverse complement strand
GTAAATTAAAGTCAAGACCAAGTGACAAAATCCTAGTCTCAGCAATGGTAAGAACTTTAGAACTATAGTTAAATATTACAGAACTTCGATCAATATTCAAATTACTAGTAAAACCTAATTTCTCCAGTTTAGAATTCTGTCTATGAAGGGTAGTGGTCTTAAAAATACTCACACGTTTAGTGATCAAACCAAGGAGATACTTATAATCAAGAAACGACACTCCTGACTTCAAGTTCACACGACAAGCATCCAGTTGTACTTCAAGATCTCGACCCAGCCTCTGCTTGTATTGAATTTCAGTGATAAGCAATTTAGACATCCATTTTCGATAAAGTGAAGAATTCTGTAAGTCAGATCTAAACAACTTGAAGCGCATAAACTTAGGAATATAATTATAAGACTTACAGACCAACAAAAACGAAAGATCCGCCTTGGCTTTAGCATCCTTCTTAGAGATAGTTTCTAATTTCCTATAGTGGTGAAGTACGTCTTCGCCATATCTTGATCTTAATATTTCAGCAATTGACTTGTTCTTAGGGAACCTCAACTTAATATAGAAAAGGAAGACGAAACACCACGACAATGTCATTGTTTTATTTGAACGTTTCGTGCTCTTCTGGGCACATCATCAGCACTATCAAAAATTACAATAAAATAAAAATAAAAAACCAAAAATTAAAAATTAAATTAAAAAATTAAAAAAATTAAAAAAGAATTAAAAATTACAAATTATAACCTAGTTTTACTAACCTTCGAAGTCAGAAGCCAAAGACAAAGTGAAAAATATATTATCTATGATCTCTATTTATACTAAATTTATCAAGAATTAGTTGGTTAAAAAAAAGAAAAATAAAATAAAAAATACATAAAAATTACAATTTGTAACAGTATTGTACTGTTTAAGGAATATTTATTAACAAAATTAAAATAAAATTAAAATAAATGAAGTTTAACTGAGGATTGGTCGGAGTTAAGCTCCGGCTTTAAGCTACTGATATAAAACCTTTCCATGATTTTTCTATCATTCACATCAGAGACCGAGGCGAGAATCGAAAAGCTGGTAGAGGCGATACGATGGTCCTTTTCATGAGCATGTCCACGAATTGATGAGAACTCAGGTGTTGAGAGCGGCAACTCAGTACGATAAGAGACTCCCCTGTGTTTTGCAATTCTGATCTGAAGTTGCAGGCCAGTTTGGCCTACATAGCAAGCATTACAGCATGCACACTTGTATAAATATACCACAGAAGAGCGTAAACCAAGAGGAATCCGGTCCTTGCATCTAAAAAAGTTACCCAGTTTAAAATTATTAGTTGGAACAAAAATAAATGAGGCAAATGGAAAGTGTTTCATTAAAACCGAATTGAGAGACTTTATCAGGGAATCTGCATACCGTCCAGTATATGGAATTTTTAAATAGATTTTCTGTTTAGGAACGTCAGAGACAGGGATGCTAGGTCTAAAGTGATTTTCTAAAAAATTAAAAAGAATCTTATCAAACAAATCCATTGGAAAACAATTGAAATTAACTAACTTACGTAAGTATTGTATCTCATCGTGAAAGGATACCCAAGATGAGCAAATTCTAAATGCTCGATAAATTCTGCTTGAGAGACCTGATAGCTTAAACTTATTCGGCATAAAACCAAAAAAAATGAGTGCTCATTAAGGTTGAGGTAGGCTTACGATAAATATTGGTAAAAAAGGATCCATTCCGTCTAGTAACACCCACATCCAAAAAAGGCAAGAAGTCATCATGCTCACCCTCCATGGTAAATTTTATACACCTATGTTGTTCATTAAGAAAACTCAAAAATAATGCGGCCTGTTCTCTAGTATTGAAAATCAAGAAGCAGTCATCAACATATCGTCTGTATATTAGTGGTTTGAAGTCCAAAGGACAGGTATCAAGCCATGTTCTTTCGAGTAAACTCAAAAAAGAGTTAGCAAGGGAGGGGCCCAGAGGGGAGCCCATTGCGACACCATCAATCTGTTGGTAGAGAACATCATTAAATAAGAATATGGTATCTGAGGTAGCAATATCAATTAATCTAGTAAACTGTCTCTTCGTAAGGCCCTTTATCCTCTCACAACTTTGAAAAAGAGAATCTATTATCATGTTACATGTTTCTTTTAATGGGACATTTGTAAAGAGGGACTGAATGTCAAAACTAACCATATAGGACTGCGTGAAAGTAAGGGAAGAAATGAAATCTACAAATTCAATTTAGCAATTTAGACATCCATTTTCGATAAAGTGAAGAATTCTGTAAGTCAGATCTAAACAACTTGAAGCGCATAAACTTAGGAATATAATTATAAGACTTACAGACCAACAAAAACGAAAGATCCGCCTTGGCTTTAGCATCCTTCTTAGAGATAGTTTCTAATTTCCTATAGTGGTGAAGTACGTCTTCGCCATATCTTGATCTTAATATTTCAGCAATTGACTTGTTCTTAGGGAACCTCAACTTAATATAGAAAAGTAAGTTCCTAAGTTTATGCGCTTCAAGTTGTTTAGATCTGACTTACAGAATTCTTCACTTTATCGAAAATGGATGTCTAAATTGCTTATCACTGAAATTCAATACAAGCAGAGGCTGGGTCGAGATCTTGAAGTACAACTGGATGCTTGTCGTGTGAACTTGAAGTCAGGAGTGTCGTTTCTTGATTATAAGTATCTCCTTGGTTTGATCACTAAACGTGTGAGTATTTTTAAGACCACTACCCTTTATAGACAGAATTCTAAACTGGAGAAATTAGGTTTTACTAGTAATTTGAATATTGATCGAAGTTCTGTAATATTTAACTATAGTTCTAAAGTTCTTACCATTGCTGAGACTAGGATTTTGTCACTTGGTCTTGACTTTAATTTACCTCTTTTTAAACTTGATTTTTACCAGTGTTTTTTAAAATTTGAAAAACTTATTGGCCAACTTAGAAAGCTTCAGGGTGTTCACGGTGATGACTGGAGAGGTGATGTTTGTCATCTGATTAAGAGATTTTATTATTCTTTTAACCCTAAAAAGATTTTTTCCCCTGTTTTTAATTACAATGACCTTAAGATACTAAAGGACCTAAAGAAGGATACATCGATTGTTGTAAGTCGCCCAGATAAGGGGAGAGGGGTGGTGTTGCTGGATAAAGAAGACTATATCTCTAAAATGAACGAAATTCTAACTGATGGTACAAAATTTAAACGCCTAACAGGTAACACCTTTAAACATCTACTAAGAATAGAAGAAAAAATTAATAACTTTATAAGATCACTTGGGAATACTAATTTAGACCTTAATAAACTATATGTTTCAGGAAGCCAACCCGGACTACTTTATGGGTTACCTAAAAGTCATTGTTTTATTTGAACGTTTCGTCCTATCCTCTCTGCTTTAGATACCCCAGCTTACAATCTCTCAAAATTTTTGGTACCCATTATTGAACCTATCACTCGAAATCAATATACTCTGAAGGATTCTTTTGAATTTGTAGATTTCATTTCTTCCCTTACTTTCACGCAGTCCTATATGGTTAGTTTTGACATTCAGTCCCTCTTTACAAATGTCCCATTAAAA
>JABUQX010071479.1:60000-62500 GCA_015478945.1 Trachelipus rathkii | reverse complement strand
CTGTCCAGAAAAGGTTCCAATAATTAACCTCGCCCGAGCAGATCAGGTTCACCACCCAAAACTCTACAATATATTAAATAGATTCAAAACTAGACAATGTTACCTCCCCCACCTGCACCAGATGTCACATTTACCCAGGATACAATGGAGCACTCCTTCTGGGTTGCTCCGCCTCGGCCGCCCCCCAGTGCTGACTTATCTGTGTTCTTCCCTCTCGCCTGTGGAAACAGTTCACCAAGAAGCTGTGGCTGGCTGCCTGCGAAGCAGAAAGTGGCCATAGTAAAATTGAGGTGGGCTAGGGCAGTAATAGTAAGTAAAGTTTTGTAAATATATATATGTATATTATATATATATATATAAGTAATATATTATTATATATATATATAATATATATATTATATATATATATTATATATATTATATATAGGTAAATATATATATATATAATCCACTTTTTCCCCAAGACTGGGGGTTAGGTGCGTGACAAGCATCGGGAAAGAAAAAGTAGTAGAATAATATGACACAAGTCAGAGGAAGAAAGATCAGCCTTAACCACCCTCCTCTATACCTATTAAGGTTGAGAAATCGATCTTCGCAGTCAGGAAATCCACCCTAGAGCTTCATGCGACAGCGAGACGGACCCTCACTGTGGCATATCACCAAGTGTAGGTTCATCCCTTGGCCCAGTTGGGCCACAACCATACCCCTCACAAAACCCGGCCAATTCACTCCTATTATGCACCCTTTTATTCTCGCCTCTGCCAAACTTCCATTTCTCTCTCCTCCGGACATTCCTTTACTGACTCAATCCACTTTTTGTTCGGTCTCCCAGCCCGATCGTATTTCCCAACACCACTCACCACTATACATCCGTACTAACCAACCGACTACGTTCATCCACTCCACATGGACCAAACCATTCTCACGTACTTTTCATGTATTCTCTGCATTTACCCCTTCTTCACACCAACATAACTCTCTTATACGGTTCCATTCCTCATTTTATCAATTCTTCTCACACCTAGCATGCCCATAAGATTAGACCATCTGACACATTGAACTTTAGATGTATACCTCCGATTCCAAGACCATAGTCTCACTGCTATACATTAATACAGGTAACAACATTAACCTCATGTAAGACCCTAGCGCGCTCAAGACTTAGTCCCTTTACGATTCACCAAACCAATTTAATTGGACCAGCCACCTTCTCGCCATTCACAACTTTTCTACTACACTCTGCATCATCCGTTCCCTTTCCATCCAATTTCTATAATTCTAAATATTTAAACTCAGACACTTGTTCCAGCTGCTCACCATCTAACATACTTCACACCGAGGACTCTCCTCACTCACAAACCTTAACTTTACTTCTTATCTAACGATTTACTTTCAAAACCTCTTCTTTATAAACACCCCCCCCATACAAATCTCTTACCCCAATCTTCTCAGAACTCTCTTTTCAGATTCACCACACAAAACCAAATCATCCGGCATTATTAATAGGTAGGCACCCTTCACTCACCTCTTTCTCCATCATTTTGACACCATTTCCTGCCACCCCCATCTCTAATTCTTTCATAACCTCATCCATATATAAAATTAATACCAAGGAGACATAACCAACCCTGCTCAACTCCGCTTTTAATATAATAAACATCAACTTTTGCACCATTTATTCTTAAAGAAGATTTCCTATCGTCCTACATACTTTTGATTCCATTCAGAAGCCTGCCACCAACACCATATATTACTAACACCTTTCATAGAGCTTCCCTAATAATCCTAACATACGCCTGTTGCTCCATAAAACCTAAAACAATTTATTCTCTTCTCCCTCATTTTCTTCAGTCATTTGTTTCAATGTAAAAAAATTTGATCCAACATTCCTCTACCACTGCCTAAACGCACCTTATTCGTTCACCATCAGTCCTTCAGTCACTCAAACGCACTCTTTCGACTAAAAATACCAGCATATATCTTCCCTACAACACTCAATAAAACTAATTCCCCTATATTCCTACAAGTTCCCTTTATCTCTCTTACCCTTAATATAAGGGTACTATTTACTGCTCTTCCTCCAATCCCTCGGAACTATACCCACCATAAACGCTTTATTACACAACTTCCAAATTCCAATCAATCACCATCTCGCCTCCGTTCTAATAATACACCAAATAATTTCATCTATACCTGCAAGATTTACCATTCTTCAAACTTCTCACTCTACCCATTACCTCCTCCTTGCTAATGACCTCATCCCAAAAATACCTTTCTTTCTTGCACCATCAAACCTACCACCCACATTTCACTAAATCACCACTTCATTAACTGTCAAATATGTATACAGATTTTCGAAGTGTTCCTTCAACACTCCCCTCACATCCATTTCATATCAGTTACGAAAGGCACCATCCCTATCATTATTCTAAGCAGGGTTCCCTTTATTTTTCATTCTTAAACCTTTTCGCGCTTCCTTCCAGAAGAAACTCCTATTGAC
>JABUQX010071479.1:47500-52500 GCA_015478945.1 Trachelipus rathkii | reverse complement strand
TTATATATATTATATATATATAATATATTAATATATATATTATATATATATATATATATATATATATATATATATATATAAAAAAATATATAGATATATATATATATATACATATACACAAAATAGTAATCCGCGCATCCCATTATTGATAAAAGATTTTATCGGATAGCAGATAACCCGAAACCATTATCGCGATAAATTATCGCCATATAGTTATCGGTAGTTTGGAACAAAAATTATCGCGATACCGATTATCGGTAAAAGATTTTATCGGATAACAGATAACCCGAAACCGTTATCGCGATAAATTATCGCGATAATTTATCGCGATAACGCCCACCTATGTATATATATATATATATATATATATAGTCATTAAATATACAAAGGGATGTAAGCATTTCTTGAAAATAAATGTAGAATCTTTCAAAATTTAATACAAATATCAACCACATACAAAAGAAAAAGTTAATATAAAATGAAAAATTAATAATAATAATAATAATAATAATAATAATAATAATAATAATAATAATAATAATAATAATAATAATAATAATAATAATAATAATAATAATAATAATAATAATAATAATAATAATAATCATAATAATAATAATAATAATTAATAATAATAATAATAATAACTAATAATAAATAATAATAATAATAATAAAATAACAATTTTTAATATAATAATTAATATAATATAAGAAAATAATTAATAATAAATAATAATAATAATAATTATTTAAATTTAATAATAATAATAATAATAATCATGATAATAATGATAATAATAATGAAAATGATAATGATAATGATAATGATAATGATAATAATAATAATAATAATAATAATAATAATAAAATTGCTTGAAAGAGTATATCCTTTTCTATCCAAAGCATTTAAAGACTATTTTTGCTTGTAGACCTCCCACATAAATTTCCATTTACTTTTCTGTAATAGTTGTTGAACTCTCTTTTAGAATGATGAGAGTAACCCGGGTTTTGTTAAACGTCCCAATGAAATAAATACTTTGAAGTAAGGTCAGGAGGTGGAGAGGCCTAAAAATTTTATATGTTCATGATGTCCAATCATTCAACCAGTTGTTACAACAATAATTAATGAATTGGGGTGATGTTCTAAAAACTTAAACCTACATTTCGTCAATGCCTACCTAGTTTGCTGCAGTTAGTAAATCTCGCCTGTCACTATTTATGAGATAAGGAATGAATCAACAAGCTCTGTATCACAGGTTTCAATTCGAAAAGGAAACAGCATCTTCAGTATTATCATCCTTCTCACTGATTTCATGAGAATTCAAACTTGTTCAGTTTCTTCTTCTTCATTCCAAATGAAAAGGAAATAATCTCAGAAGATTTCGCATTTAATTATTTTTGCATCCAATCTGCGGGTCAGGATAGTCATCGATCATAGTCGGGAGTTGATGAGGATGATAAGAATTTAAATGAAGCTTATGAAGGAATTGTTAAATGGATCTTAAGAAGATACCGAGTTCTCATTTGGTCTCCTAGTGAACTTTCTTGGACTTCAAACGAAACTCGTCTCCATATTATTCTTGTTTTTTTAATCAGCGATGGATATGAGATTTATTGTCTTAGGTCAAGCTGATTTTGGTTTGTGGTTTGCGCCTGAAACAATGGTTCAAAAACTGCTGTAGATGCCTGCTATCATAACTCCTTTTAAGATTGGTTAAAACATTCACTTATTTCAGTTTTTAATCGATTCGTAAAATGTTTTTTACAATAAAAACAATAAAAACGCATTGGCCGTTTCTTATGACGGTTGGTGATTAGTAATCTTATAAAAAAGAATTCCAATTTAACACCGATCTATAATGTCAATCTGCTTTTGAGTTATAACAGTTATCCACTATCTCTCTTTTCTACCCAGCTGCACAACAAACAAATACAATATCACTCTCTCTATATACTATATATATTACTATATATGACTTATACTATAATACTTTATATAATACTATTACATACTATTACTTATTCACTATATCTATCGTTATATATTCTCTGTACTATATATTACTCACTATTACTATATCTTACTATCTATATATACTTACAATTATACCTTTATATTTCTCTCACCTCATATATATTCACTTATATATCTCTTCTTTCACCCATATATTACTACTTCTCTACCTCGCATATATATATATTATACTTTCACTTATTATATCTATACCTTCTCTCTCTATTACTCTAATATTCATATCTATATCTTACTATTACTTCTATAAATACTAGCTTACTATTCACTATATTATTATCATTATCTCTTTATACTATATATTCTATATATTTTATATCTTACTATATATATCTCTTACTATATATTTCACTATCTATATAACTATATCTATCTACTACTATATATATAAATACTTATACTATTACTCTCTTACTTATATACTGCTCTATAATCTATTACTTCATATTACTCTCTATTTCTACTATACTATCTATATTCTATACTCTTACTATTTCTATCTATATATATCTCGCTACTATTCCTTTCATACGGAGCGTATCTATATATATATATATTACATCTCGACCACACCACCACGGTACTGTGTCAGAACCGCTAACTACGCCGAGGGCGGCTAGTGCTCAATTTTTGCCTGTGGAGCAAAGACGCGAGCCAAGAAGAGAGAAACATACGACTCACGACCGTCACCAGTGATCGAACCTCGGGCTCTTTCGCTTAGTTTGGGCGAGTGCTCTCTAAACCAGCTGAATGTCTACCCGACGCCATCTTCTGGCTCCTTGATTCATTCCCGTCTTTCTTGACTTCCTATACGAGCCGACTCCACCGGCAATGTCCATTCCGTCTTGCCTCCGCTGTTCTCGACTGTAACCAAATTACTAATCCAAATGATGTCCTGTCCATTTTGATACGTCTCTGAGCCACTATTGTTAATATGTATGAAATAGAATCAAGAAAAAAAACTCTGCTGCAATAAATACGTTATATGCAAAAATGGCTCTATAACATTTGAAACTTGCTTGCATATCATACCAACATTTGAAATTACTATTTTCTTAAAAAGTTTCATCGCAGTACTGAAACAAAATGGTCTCTCAACTCAGGAACCATCTCCTTCACCAGCACTCAAACTTCTAATCCCTCGTTGCAAGCTCTTGTGTTTCTTGGTACTCTTCTCTTATTCCTTTCTTCTAAATCTTCTTCTTTTCTTTTTCCACTCTCTTTTATTGCGTCCGTTCTCCACCGCAGTCGGCTCATTTATAACACAATAATTATTATATATATAAACAAATGAATATATATAAAATAATATATATTAAATAAAATATTATAATAATATATATATATATATATATATATAATATATATATATATATATATTAATATATATAAAAAATAATATAATAATATAGTATAATATATAATACTAAACTTAGAAATATATGTGGTAATAAACTGTTTGTATGTTTAAAGCGTGTAAATATGCGTGTTTGTGGTGAGCTATCGAATAAAATTTGGTAAGAATCTTTCGAGACGCGAACCTAAAAATGGTTTCGTAAACTCTTGAAGGAATACAATGCAAATAAGAACTAACTAAAATGAAGTCTCTGAAGGAATATAACAGTGAAAAAGTTTTGGAGTTAGACGCAAAAGAAGAACGGTAAAATGATGTAAAGAGATGTAAAAGAGCGAATGTTAATAGACGGTTTTAGGTGAGTTAAATGTAGGAAATAAGGAAAACGAAAAGATAATTATAATTAGATATGCATTCGTGCTCTAAAACTCTTAATAGCCATTGTAATATATAGATACTAGATATTATTATTATATATATATATTATATAAAATATATATATTATATTATATAATTATATATATAATGATGAATAATATATATATATAATGTAATATATAATATATATATATATATATATATATATATTATATTATAATATATATATATATTATAATATAGTAATATATATATGTGCGTGTAAATGTGATATATATATATTAAATATATATATATATAATGAAAATAATATATATATAAGATAGAGATAGATATATGATATATATATATATATATATATATATATATATATATATATATATATATATATATATATATATATATGCGTGTGTGTGTTTCGATATATACCGGTCAACGAAATCGTGCCTTGCTGTTTTTGCTTTCGAATTTCTTGTGTGAAGGATGAACGATTATTTAGTTTTATCTTCTTTTCAAACATCAAACTTTCTTTCTTTAATCTTTAAAAGATTATTATCAGGGACATTAAAAGAAAGACAATAACAAGATTTTGTAATTAAAATTCAAAGAAAGAAATTAGAAATAAGAATAAAAAAAATAATAAGAAAAATTAAACCGAATAATATGAACTTAGAAATAAACTTATATAGCTTGAGCAATGTTTAAGAAAGTGAATGAACGATTAGAAATATTAAAATTTATGATTAATTGCCGCGACTGTTTAATTGATATTTAATTATAATGATTGAATTACAACATGAATTATTACACTCTATGATGATAATGATATGAATAATATATGATAATCCGTGCAGTTGCAACAATTATAAAGAAGAGCTTTATATTGTCCACATACCTGAAAATAAATGTTTATTGTACACCAGCAGTAAAAGTAACTGAATGAAACGCTAGGGGAATTTCTGTACCCCCCTTTCCTTTCATCGATACCAGTCATCCAAAGCCCCTTGATAAGTAGCCTAGTTTTCTACAGACAAGGAAGTGTCAGGGTATTTACAATATTTGCACCTAATGATGCAGCTTCAAAATTGAAAGCTCTAATTTGATTATACATGTACTGAATGATGGAAGTGATGTGCATTGATTTGAAGGTTGAAGAGTATTGAAGACAAAGGGTTAAATAATTTATAAATTGGAGATGGTTGATTAGACGCAATTACAATAATGAAAATGAAAT
>JABUQX010071479.1:35000-37500 GCA_015478945.1 Trachelipus rathkii | reverse complement strand
AAAAAATAACGCTTTTGAAAAATTTAAAATTGTTAAAAATGTTGGAAAATCTGTATGATAATGAGAAGAAGAACGAAGGACTCCATCGTTTCGAGTGAACGTCAAAGATGCCAAATGTCGATTTTTTTAACTAAAAGATATCCCAAGGGTAATTCACAAAGATGGACAGAGTCGGGGTTTCTCGGCCTACCGGGGGACGACGGGGGGACTTCGTCCCCCCCTCTGTCCCTCCGTCGGTAAAAAGGAAATAAAAAGAAAAATTAACATTTTCTCCAGAGCTTAATTAAAAACAATATTTGGCAACTCTTGCTGTCGCACTACTGCAGAAATGGAAGGTTGATGAGAGCGTTCGCTGCGAGGTTGTCACAGCGTACGCCTGCCAGATCAAAGATTATACTAATATTTAAGGTGTTATTAATAAATATTAGAATAAATTTTTTTTTAAGTTTCATCGATGAAATTTCTTGCTGAAATCAAAAATGTTATTTATTTTCCTGTAGCTGTTATATTTTTTTAGTTACATGCATGATGCTTTCGGGAGGCTGGCCATATATATATATATATCCTTTTCTGTTTTACACAATGGTCAGTTTTGAATTTTTTTTTGTTTTTTTTTAATATATTGCTACTATAGGCTACCAACAATGAATTTCAGTGGTAACGGACATGATTCAAAAGTTCGAAGTATTTTTAAATAATTTTAAAAAATCACATTTATGTTAAATATTGTTTTAAAAATGAAATATCTCGAAAAGTACGACACTTACAGAAAAACCAATTACATATTTGGAATCAGCGTATAAAGCCTATTACAAAAATGTAAAAAAAAAAACACATTTTTTTCATAAATTAAATATCTCAAAAGTACGACACTTACAGAAAAACCAATTACATATTTGGAATCAGCGTATAAAGCTTATTACAAATATGTAAAAAAAAAAATAAAAAATAAAAAATTAGGGGGCTCGAGCTGACGGGGGACAGAGGGGGACGTTTTCCATACCCCGTAGGGGAGGGGCGGAGGAACCCCCGCGACACCCAAATACCAAAGAGCGGGGGTTCCGGAGACCTTCCCCGGAGGGGGGGAAATAGTCCTACCCTGTCGTTCCCCGGAAGGCCGAGAGACCCGACTCCTGCCATCTTTGCGGTTTACCCTTGGGTATTCCTTTAGTTAAAAAAAAAAAAATTTAAAAGTTACGGATCCGTAAAACGTAACTGGTCCTATATATTTTTGAATCATGTCCGTTACCACTGAAATTCATTGTTGGTATCATATAGTAGCAATATATTTAAAAAAAAACAAAAAAAAATTCAAAACTGACCATTGTGTAAAACAGAAAAGGTCCTATATATATATATATATATATATATATATATATATATATAAATATATATATATATATATATATATATATATATATATATATATATATATATATATATATATATATATATATATATATATATATATATATATATATTTAATATATATATATATATATTTATTTGTTTATATAAAAATATATATATATATAGCTATATATATATATAAGATCAATTATCAATTTTCATCAATGTGGTATAGAAACAGAAATAATGATATTTTATGCTTACGAAATATGGTGAAGCAAACTTAAACCTTAAAAGTCTTCCGCTTACATTTTATATAAAGATAATTCAGTGAAACAATGATTAATTATTTATAATAAAATTGCTCACATCTGCAAAGTTTAATTACATATTAGAAGCAAGAAGAACTTCAACAAACTTTAATGTAAATACGTATATAAATATAATAAGATTTAATACAACATTAAGAAACGGGAAAGAGTAAAAAGATACACAAAGCAATTTAAAACTTTAAAGTTTGAACGAAGAAAGTTTAAATATTTTTAGTAATTATAAATACGGAGTTAGCATTTGGTATTAATTAATAATAGTTTGCTCTATTAAAAAGTAATGTATCAGTGTTTAGAAACACATGCATCCATCCATTCATACACATACCTACACACACATACACACACCTACACACACACATGCACACACACCAACACACACGCACGCACGCATCCGTAGATGTTCCAATTTTCACATTTAATATATATATATATATATATATTATATATATATATATAATTATATATATATATATATATATATATATATATATATATATATATATATATATATATATATATATATATATATATATATATAACTTTGTGAGTTATATAGATCTGTGAATTTTGTTTTTTATTTATTTTTTTTCATATATATTTTAAGTATATGATATTAACATTATATTAAAATGCTGATAAGAAAAATACGGAATTTTATAAAATTAAAAATTAAATACTAAAGTAAGCAAAAACGTATATTTTACAAGAGAAATAAAATGCCTTTTAGTGTTTGAATTGAAGGTAGGGGAAAAGTAACTTTTCGGGGTATAAATTCAATAGAGAAAAGCGTTTAATAAGAGGAATGCTGCATAATTAAG
>JABUQX010071479.1:0-30000 GCA_015478945.1 Trachelipus rathkii | reverse complement strand
ATACTAATAATATATTTCTTGATTTTATTTAGAATCTTTTTTACGCGAGGTCTTAGGGTTCTCTTTGGAGAAGGCTTACCACAGCACTAAATTAGAAAGAAAAGGAGTCAAGTAATACACGAATGTGATTTTTGATATAATAAAGAGTAAACAACAATTATTTTATTTTTAACCCTATACCAACCTATTACCAAATAATATGTAAATCCTAATACTACTCTATTACTAAATAATGTCAATCCTATAGTAACCTATTACTGAAATAATATATATATCAAAATCCTTTATTAAAATATGATATCAAATTCTTAAATATTCAAATATAACCCAAATATCGAATTTAGACAATTTGTGGAACGACACGCTCCTTTTTTAACTTATCCAAGTTGGTCCACAAGGTGGTTTAAGTTATTTTCCTAAATCGGGAGATCGCATGAAACTCTTAGCCAATGAGTAATTGTTCCTCACGAG
Organism: Trachelipus rathkii; assembly: GCA_015478945.1. Taxonomy (NCBI): domain Eukaryota; kingdom Metazoa; phylum Arthropoda; class Malacostraca; order Isopoda; family Trachelipodidae; genus Trachelipus; species Trachelipus rathkii. The sequence continues at coordinate 29,529 of JABUQX010071479.1, read as the reverse complement.
CACCAGAATTTTGCTCGATATGCCAATGATTTCCTTAGCCCCAAGGGATGCTTCGGTAACCGCTGAAAAGGGGGCCGTAATCACGGATGGGATGAGCAGGTTCACTTCCATCTTCAACTAAACTTTTTCTCCTCAAAAATCCATGGTTTCGATGGAAGGCTTGTTCTCGCCCATTCAAGGAGAGAGACACTTGGGTATAGGGCATGGAAAAACTTTCGTTCTCCTATCCCTCTTACTAATTTTCATTCTGTTCGGAATCGTTGCAGGGTTACTATTCGTCAGGCTAAACGCGCTTTCATTAAAAGAAAGTGCGCCAACCTGCTTGGTTCTCCTACTGATAAAAAATTTCTGGGCCTCTTGCCAAAAACATCTCCAACCACTTTTGTAAATCTGCCTTTCCTCCCCTTATTCGCTCTGACGTTTCTGTTGCTTAACTCTCCTTTTGAAAAGGCCAATCTCTTCGGCCTCTTTTTTCATCTAATTCTACCCTGGAAGATTCTGGCTTCCTCTCCTACTCCTTCTCCTCTCAGGTTTCCCATGCACTTACCTTGTGATCACACATGATGCGTGTGCATGGGGATCCTGAGATCTATGGAACGCCAGGAAGGCTAGTGGCGCGGCGGATGGCAAATTCCTCCCCAATGTTTTGGGGAGTGTGTTTTTCTGAACTGCGCCTGTCTTGTTCCAACTCTACTCTCTAAGTCTTAACACTAATACTTTTTCTTCAGTGCTGGAAGAGCCTTTTTGTTCAACCGATCCCGAAAAAAAGGTAGCCGTTCTGATAATCCTTCAAACTATCGCCTTATAGCTCTCACTTGTAATTCTATCTAAATTCTTTGAAACTCTTAACTCTCATTTCTGGATCATCTGGAGTCTCATTCCTTTCTTTCAGATCATCAGTCATGGCTTTTCCGTTGGCTCGAGGTCAACTGGTAACATACTTTCCTATCTAACTGATTTATGGTCTTCTGCCTTTGGGAATATGGGGAGTCTTGCGTGGTGGCGCTTGACATATCCAAGCTTTTTTTGAGACAGGGTATGGCATGCGTCGCAACTCTCTAAGCTCCTTCCTTTGGGTTTCCTCCTTCTCTTGCTTACTTATGTTCTAGTTTTCTCTCCGATTGCTCCATATCAGCACTCGTTGATGGAGCGTCCTCTTCTTCCTTTCCTGTAATTGTGGTGTTCTCAAGGTTCTGTTTTATCTCCAACTTTATTCCTACTTTTATCATCCAACGAAACCTTACTCAGCAAATCGTACTTCTAACTCTGTCACTCTTACGCCGATGACTCAACTCTCCATTCTTCTACTTATTTAAAATCTGCTCCCTCTTTTTTGCATCTAGAGCTGCCTCTTGTCTTCTGCTTTCTGACTTATTTTGCGATCTGGATGGTTATCCCGGTGGAGTTAACCGCACCTTGTAAAGTTCAACTCTTTAAAAAACTCAACTTCTTTTATTCTCCCTCCTCAAAAACACCTCCGCAACTTTCCTATTTTGTTCCGAACGGCTCTAACGTCTGCATCTGTGAATAGCATTACCACATTCTGGCTTTTTAACATAACAATAAATTGTCTTTGGAAGCCTTCATATTAGAATGGTTGCTTAAGGGTGGCCTCAAAGAAGCCTGGGAGTTCTGTTCAGGTTGCGGGAATTTTTCCTCTGAATTAGTTTTACTCCAGTTATATAAGGAGGCTTAATTCGCCCTTGTAGGAACGTACTGTTCTCACATCTGGGGGGGGCTTCGGCTCCACCCTTTTTATTGGATAGGGTTGAGTCTAAAGCTAAGAGACTGATAAACTGTCTCCGTCTTTTCAAAAACTCCCTTGACCATCTTATCTCCGCCGACGTGACGTTGGCGCACATCTCTCTTTTCTATGGTACTACGGTGGCAAGTGCTCGGGGGAGCTGATCTCTCGCATTCCACCACCCTTCGCGTCCTCCTCGTATCCACCAAAGGGTGCCTTGCTCTCGCATGAGTGTTGCGTGTCTATTGCCAACCCCAGACTTGTTCGTCGTGGTGTGCCGTCTTTCTTTCCAGCTACTTCTGTTCTGTGGGAACTCCTTAACCTCTTCTGTTTTTCCAAACTGTATTTTATCTTCCCCTCTTTAAAGCCCACGTCTGCGCTCACCTGAGAGATTTGCGTTAAGCTGGGAATTGGGTGGGTTTTCTATGTTTTATCTTCTGCCCCCTCCTTGAAAAGGGCCGAGCTCGTGAGTGGTGGTTGACTGTAAATATATATATATTCAATATATAATATATAATATATATATTATATATATATATATATATATTTAATTATATATTATATATATATAAATATATAATTATATTATATATATATATATATATATATATATACTATATATATATATATATATATATATATATATATTGAAAGTCACAGTGAAAGAATACTTAATCGCGCAAGTAATGGATTAATAGGTATATATATATATATAGTATTTATATATATTATATATATTTATAATATATGTATATATATATATATATATATATATATATATATATATATATAAATATATATATATAATATATTATATATAATATATATATATATATATATATATATATATATATATATATAATATATATATAATATATATATATATATATATATATATAATATATTATAATATATATATATATATATATATATAGGAATGTCGCATTTTAACGGATTTTTTTATTGGTGTAAGGCACTAGGTTATTTACAAGGCTATATATATATATATATATTATATATTATATATATATAATATAATATATAATAGTATATATATATATAATAATATATATATATATTAAAAATATATATATATATATATATATATATATATATATATATATATATTATCTATATATATATATATATATTATATACCATGCGTTAACCTTGAACTTAGGTCCGTAAAAAATTATGAAGTATGTTTGTAAGTGTAACCAAACGTTCTCTTCTGAGCGTATTTCTGGTACTTGCTAGTACACTCTATTAAGAGCTTTGTAACAATGCCTCTAAAACGTTATGTGTATTTATGAAAACTAAAAATTGCATACATAATATAACATCATACTAGCTGTTTTTTAATCTTTTTTATATTTATTTTAACAATCAAACTGAACAATGATAATCCTGTTAGTAAGTAATAGAGGGGTTCAGACGTGGACATCTTTTTCGATAGGAAGGAATAGAGGTAATGTTTTCAAACTTGAATATAATCTATGTGAGTGAAAACCTGCTCTCATGCGAAATTTCAGTCGCTAGGATGTATATTAAAGGGGTACCTCGCCCGCGAAGCGAACGAAAAATATTGCGTTACGCCCTTGTTTGTGTTCCGAGCGCGTGGAGATTAGGCCTAGGGGTAAGATCAACCACCTGAAGGACAGATAGACAGATCCGAAGGTCTGTCCTGTCTGTATTATTTTCTTATTATTATTGTTCTTATTATTATTATTATTTATTATTATTTTATTATTATTATTATTATTTTATTATTATTATTATTATTATTAAAATTTATTATTATTATTTTACGTCGAGGAAGTGATCCCCGAAGGGGATCACTTTTGAGTTGTTTTTTAAGCCCTTCTGCGTCTCTGCAGAGTCTCTTCAGCCCGTTCAGCCTCCGCTCCGGTTGCCAAGCTCAGCATCCTGTTTCAGCACCGCCACCGCACGCACCGTACATCGCAACCACGCCTGGCTAGAGTTTGGAGACAATTGGTATCTTCTATAAAGCTTGTACCCTGCGTTTTAGGGATAACGTAAGCTCCCCGTTAACAGAGGTTACATGACCATGCAATCCCATGGGGGGATGCGCTGGCCCCCTAACTATAAATATTGGAAAGTAGAAAGCTGAAACTCGGTATTCAATCTTCATATAAGGTACTCACATCATAAATGGGTTAAATAGCCGTACACCACCCCAAAGGGGGTCAACGGCCCCGCAAACCTGAAATATTGACATAGGACGACGAAACTCGGTATATACACTTTCTTATGATGTTATCCTCGTTACAGAAAATTAAAAAGAGAAAAAAAAAAACAAAAAAAAAATAAAAATTTTTTTTTTTAAAATCAATTAAAAAAAACATTTAAATAAATTAAAAAAAAAAAAAAAAAATAAAAAAAAAAAAAAAAAAATAAAAAACAAAAACAAACCATATTTTCATTTTTTAATCAAAAAAAATTACCTTTTTTTATATAAATCAAACGCCTCCAGAGCCTCCTGAGGCTCCAGAGCCTCCAGAGCCTCCAGAGCCAGAGCCTCCAGAGGCTCCAGAGCCTCCAGAGCCTGCCCAAGCTGTCTATATATCTGTATCATATCGGAATTTGTAGTATTTACAAGTTGAAATAAAAAATTTTAAAGCTAGCGATTCGTTTTTTTATGTTAATATACCACAGAATACAAAGATGCCAGTAAACTTTTTAACTTGAGCCCATGGCCAACAGAAAAAGATTTTTAGGAAAAATTTCTTAATGACTAGAAAACGATTTTAGGAAAAAATTTATATTTACTCTTCACTATAATGTTGGCAATTCATATATCTGTAAAATAAATTGAATTAGTATTATTTATGTTTTAAATTAAAAAAGGTAAAGCTAGCGATCGATTTTTTTATGTTATATAACAGAGAATAACAAGATGCCAGATTAACTTTTAAACTTGAGCATCATGAAAACAGAAAAGGTTTCGTGATAGTTTCTTAATGTCTTAATTGAATAAAATGGTGATATATATATATATCTGTATCATAAGTGAAATTTTAGTATTACAAGTTGAAATTAAAATGTAAAGCTAGCGATTGATTTTTTATGTTATATACACAATACAAAGATGACCGTAACTTTTAAACTTGAGCTCATGCTAACAGAAAAGAAGGTAAAGGAAAAATTCCTTAATGTCTAGTGAATAAAATGGTGCTATCCATATATCTGTATCATATGGAAATTTTAGTATTTACAAGTTGAATTAAAAATGTACAGCTAGCGATCGATTTTTTTGTTATATACACAGATACAAAGATGGCATTAACTTTTAAACTTGCACTCATGCCTCAACTAAAGTTTGTGTGATAGGTTTTCTTATGTTCTATTTGAATAAATGATGATATCCCTATAATCTGTATCATAGTGAAAATTTAGTACTTTAAAAAGTTGAATTAAAATGTAAAGCTTAGCGATCGATTTTTTTTGTTATTTACACAGATACAAAGATGCCAGTACTTTTAAAATTTTGAGCACATGAAAACGAACAAGATTTAAGTAAAAATTAGTTTAATGTCTAGTGGGAATAAAAATGGTGCTATCTTATATATCTGTATCATAATTGAAGTTGTAAGTATTTACAAGTTAAATTAAAAATTTAAAGCTAGCGACTCGATTTTTTTATTGCTATATACACAGATACAGATAACAGTTAAAATTTCAAACTTGAGCTTATGCCACACATAAAAAGATTTAGTAAAAATTAATTAATGTCTAGTGCCATAAATGGTGTTTATTTATAAATCTGTATCATAAATAAATTGTAGTATTTACAAGTTGAATTAAAAATTTAAAGCTGCTATCGATTTGTTATGTTATAATACAGATACAAAGATGAAGGTAAATTTTAAACTTGAGCCCCAATGTTAACCATAAAAAGGTTTAGGGAAAAATCAATAATATCTAGTGAAATACAATGGTGTATTTATAATTTCTCTATCATACTGAAACTTTGTAGTATTTTACAAGTACAATTAAAAATGTAAAGCTAGCGATCGATATTTTATGTTATATACACAGATACAAAGATGCCAGTAACTTTTAAACTTGAGCTAAGGCAAAAGAAAAAGAATAGGGGAAAATTCCCTTAAATGTCTACTAGTTACTAATTGTTTCTATCTATATATCTGTCATCATAACTGAAATTGTAGGTATTTAACTAGTTGAATTAAAATTGAAGCTAAGCGATCGATTTTTAATGGAATATACACGGATACTAAGGTTCTAGTAAATTTTTTAAACTTAGGCTCCACATGCCAACAAGAAAAAGATTTTTTTAAAAAATTCCTTAATGTCTTGGAAAATAAATCGGTTCTATCCATATATCTGTATCATAACTGAAATTGATAGTAACAATTGACATAAAAATGTAATAAGCGATGATGAAGTTAATCACTTCAAAGATGGCCATTAACTTTTAAACTTGGCTCATGCTAACAGAAATAGATTATAGTGAAAAGTTCCTTAACTGTCTATTGAATAAATTTTGTGCTTATCCATTTTATCTGTTTCATTATAAGTTTGTAGTATTTACAAGTTGAAATTAAAATGTAACTAGCGATCGATTTTTTATGTTAAATACACAGATACAAAGATGCCAGTAACTTTTTAAACTTGAGTCATGCACAAGAAAAAAATTTTAGATAAAGAAATTCCTTAATGTTCTGGTGAATAATTTGGTGCTATCTATAGATCTGTATCACAATTGAAATTGTAGTATTACAAGTTGAATTTAAAATTTAAACCTAGCCATCATTTTTATGTAATATACACCAGATACAGAAGATGCCAGTTACTATTAACTTGAGGCTCATACTAAACAGAGAAGATTTAGTGAAGTTCCTTAATGAATATTGAATAAATGGTGCTGTCCATTTATCTCCAAACTTTTTAAAAATCTCTAAACCTTTTTAAACATCTATAAACTTTTTAAACACCTCTAAACTTTTGAAACGTCTCTAAAGTTTTTACACATCTCTAAACTTTTTAAACATCTCTAAAATTTTTAAACATTTCTAAATTTTTAAACATCTATTAACTTTTTAAACACCTATAAATCTTTTAAACGTTTCTAAACTTCTCTAAACTTTTTGAACATTTCTATTTTTTTTAAAACTTTTTAACTTTCTCTAAACTATTTATCCATCTCTAAACATTTTAAACATCTCAAAAGTTTTTAAACATCATTAAACTACAAGAACTTCATAGAAAATTTTTAAACACTTCTAAACTTACAAGTTGAATTAAAAATTTAAAGCTAGCGAACGATTTTTTATGTTATATACACATATACAAAGATGCCAGTAACTTTTAAATTTGAGCTCATGCCAACAGAAATAGATTTAGTGAAAAGTTCCTTAATGTCTATTGAATAAAATGGTGTTTTTAATATATCTGTGTCATAAATGAAATTGTAGTATTTACATGTTTTATTAAAAATGTAAAGCTAGCAATCGATTTTTTGTTATATCCACAGATACAAAGATGTCAGTAACTTTTAAACTTGAGCTCATGCTTACAGAAAACAATTTAGGGAAAGATTCCTTATTGTCTAGTGAATAAAATGGTGTTATCTATAAATCTGCATAATAACTGAAATTGTAGTATTTACTAGTTGAATTAAAAATTTAAAGCAAACGATCGATTTTTTATGTTATATTCACAGATACAAAGGTGCCAGTAACTTTTAAACTTGAGCTCATACCATCAGAAAAAAAAATTTAGGGAAAAATTCCTTAATGTCTAGAGAGGAAAATGGTGCTATTTATAAATCTGTATCATAAATGAAATTGTAGTACTTCAAGTTGAATTAAAAATTTAAAGCTAGCGATCGATTTTTTATGTTACATACACAGATACAAAGATGCCATTAACTTTTAAACTTGAGCTCATGCCAACAGAAGAAGGTTTTGTGAAAAGTTTCTTAATGTCTATTGAATAAAATGGTGCTATCCATATATCTGTATCATAAGTGAAATTTTAGTATTTACAAGTGTAATTAAAAATGTAAAGCTAGCGATCGACTTTTTGTTATATACACAGATACAAAGATGCCAGTAACTTTTTAACTTGAGCCCTTGCCAACAGGAAAAAGATTTAGTAAAAAAAAATATAATTGTCTAGTTGAAAAAATGTGGTTTAAATATCTAGTCATTCATATTGAAGTTGGTGTATTATACAAGATTGAATAAAAAATTTAACCCTGCTCAGGTAGCCAGCGGGTAAAAAATTACTAAACGCCCATAAGAGGCCAATTGTTTTTGTTTTTTCCTTCTTAAAAATCATATACGTCATGAGATTATGGAGGTGAAGTTGGGAGAATTGGGGAAGTTAGGGGGTAATAGATATTGCTTTCACATAAAATCACCTTAGCTGCACTGTGGGCTCTGTGGGGGGAAGTTTGTGGTAGAATTTACCAACGTCTACCGTTTATGTTTTTTTTCTCTGTGGTATATATTACCGACGGATACCCTTTATGTATGTTTAGTGTAGTGCATATTAGAGTGTTGGCCGACGCACCGGGTGCGGTGCGGTGCGGTGCGTGGTGCGCTTATTTTGATGCGGTACGGTGCGGTATGGAGACTTCATATCTTTTTGGAGACTTCATAACTTTTTAGAGACTTCTAATCTTTATGGAGACTTCATATCTTTTTGGAGACTTCATAACTTTTTAGAGACTTCATATCTTTTTGGAGACTTCATATCTTTTTGGAGACTTCATAACTTTTTAGAGACCATATCTTTTTGGAGACTTCATAACTTTTTAGAGACTTCATAACTTTTTAGAGAGCTTCATATCTTTTTTGGAGACTTCATATCTTTTGGGACTTCATATCTTTTTTGGAGACTTCATAACTTTTAGAGACTTCATATCTTTTTTGGAGACTTCATATCTTTTTGGGAACTTCATAATTTTAGAGACCATATCTTTTTGAGACTTTCATAACTTTTTAGAGACTTCAAAACTTTTTATAGAGACTTTATATCTTTTTGGAGACTTCAATATTTTTTGGAGACCAATCTTTTTTTTGGAAGGACTTATAACTTTGAGACTTTCATATCTTTTTGGAAGACTTCATATCTTTTTGGAGACTTCATATCTTTTTGGAGACTTCATATCTTTTTAAAGACTTCATATCTTTTTGGAGACTTCATATCTTTTGGAGACTTCATAACTTTTTGGAGACTTTCATATCTTTTTGGAGAAGACTTTCATATCTTTTTGGAGACTTCATAAACTTTTTAGAGACTTCATATCTTTATGGAGACTTTTATATCTCTTTGGAGACTTCATATCTTATTGGAGACTTCATTTATATCTTTTTAGAGACTTCATAACTTTTTAGAGACTTATATCTTTTTTAGAGATTTCATATATTTTTGGAGACTTCATAACTTTTAGAGACTTCATATCTTTGTGGAGACTTCATATCTTTTTGGAGGACTTCATATCTTTTTGGAAAGCCTTCATATCTTTTGGAGACTTTATAAAATTTTTTATAGATTCATAACTTTTTAGAGACGTCTTTCTTTTTGGGGGGGGGGGGGGGGGGAGACTTCATATCTTTTGAGAGACTTTCATAACTTTTTAGAGTCTTCATATCTTTTTGAAGACTTCATATCTTTTTGGAGACTTCATATCTTTTTTGAAGACTTCATTATCTTTTGGAGACTTTCATAAACTTTTTAGAACTCATATCTTTTGGAGGACTTACATATCTTTTTTGGGGGGAAGACTTCATATCTTTTAGAGACTTCATAATCTTTTTGGTTCATCAGCTTTTTAGGGAGACCATACTTTTTCGAGACTCATATCATTTTTGGAGACTTTCTATCTATTTTTTGGAGAGACTTCATAAACTTTTAGAGACTTCCATATTCTTTTTGGAGACTTCCATATCTTTTTGGAGACTTCAATTCTTTTTGGAGACTTCATTTTGGAGACTTCAAATCTTTTTGGAGACTTCATAATTTTTTAGGGACTTCATATCTTTTTGGAGACTTCATAATTTTTGGAGATCTTTCATTAACTTTTTTAGAGAATAACCAAAACAATAAACAAAAAAGAAAAACTTTACCATCTTTGGAGACACTCAATCATCATCAAAGAGATTCATATACTTTTATTTGGGAGCCTTCATTATCTTGTTTGGAGACTTCATAACTTTTAGAGACTCAGAATTTTTTTTTTATAGAGAATTGATTTTTTTTTAGAGACTTCATATCTTTTGGAGGCTTCATATCTTTTTGGAGAACTTCTCATTAAACTTGTTAGGAGAACTTATATCTTTTTTGGAGAACTTCATATACTTTTTGGAGGAACTTCATATTTCTTTTGGGGGGAGACTTTCATATCTTTTTCGGAAACTTCATAACTTTTTTAGAGAACTTCATATCTTTTTGGGGAGAGACTTCATATCTTTTTGGAAACTTCATATCTTTTTGCAGACTTCATATCTTTTTGAGAACCTTTCATAACTTATTGAGACTTCATCATACTTATATTGGAGACTTCTTTTTTTTGGAAGACTTCTATCTTTTTGGAGACTTCATACTTTTTAGAGACCTTCATTAACATAACTTTTAGGAGAGACTTTCATATTTTTTATTGGGAGACTTCATATCTTTTGGAGGACTTCATAACTTTTAGGATTATATACTTTTTGGAACTTCATAATTTTTGGAGATTTCATTTCTTTTTGGAGACTTCATATAATCTTTTTGGATACTTCATAACTTTTTAGAGACATTCCAAAATTTTTGAGAGACTCATATATCTTTTTGGAGACTTTATATCTTTTTAGAGACTTTCATATCTTTTTGGGACTTCATAGCTTTTTAGAGACTCCATATCTTTTTGGAGACTTTCATATCTTTTGCGAGACCTTAATATCTTTTTTGGAGAGACATTTTCATAACTTTTTAAGAGACTCATATCTTTTTTGGGACCACATCTTTTTGGGAACTTCATATCTTTTTGGACATCATAACTTTTTAGAGACTTCATATCTTTTTAAAGACTTTCATATCTTTTTAAATACTTCATATCTTTTTGGGGAGAGACTCATATTCTTTTTGAGACTTCATACTTTTAAGGAGACTTTCATATGCTTTTGGGGAACTTCATTTCTTTTTGTTTGGGAGACTTCAATATCTTTGGGAACTTCTTATCTTTTTGGAGACTTCCATAACTTTTTTTTGGAGACTTCGTAACTTTTTAGGACTTCATATCTTTTGGAGACTTCATATCTTTTTTTTATTTTAGCTCATATTCATTTTGGAATCCTTTAATATCTTTTTGGAAAAAAAAAAGGGACTTCCATAACTTTTAGAGACCTCATATCTTTTGGGACTTCATATTCTTTTTGGGAGACTTCATACTTTTTAGGAGGACTCATATCTTTTTGGAGACTCATATCTTTTTGGGGACTCATATTTTTGGAGGGAAACATTCTTATGCTTTTTTGGAATTCATAACTTTTTGGAGAACTTCGTAACTTTTTAGAGACCTTCAAATTTCTGATTTGGAGTAATTTGTTTATGTTGATATTATATATTTTTTTTTTACCTTATTTTTATATTATTTACTTTTATTATTATTACTTTCATATCTTTTTGGATCCTTTATATCTTTTATGGGGACTTCATAACCTTTTTAGAGACCTCTATGCTTTTTGGGAGGACTTCATATCTTTTTTAGGAGGGAGACTCATTATACTTTTTTTTAGGATTCATATCTTATTTGGATCCTTTATATCTTTTTGGAAATGAGGAAAGACATCATAACTTCTTAGGAGACTCATATTTTCTCTGGGACCTTTATATCTTTTTGGTGTGAGGAGAGAGGAGAGCGGAGGAGAACATATCTTTTTGGAGACTTCATACTTTTTGGAGACTTCATAATTAATCATTGATATGCCAAATCTTTTTGGGGAAAAACTCTCCTTATCTTTTTGGAAACTTCATATCTTTGTGGAGCTTCATATCTTTCTTGAGAGAGACCATTAACTTTTTGGAGACTTCATAACTTTTTTAGAGAACTTCATAACTTTTTTGGGACTTCATATCTTTTTTTAGACTTATTTTAGAGACCATATCTTTTTGGAAGACTTCATAGCTTATAGAGACAATATTCTTTTTTGGAGACTTCATATCTTTTGGGACCTTCCATATCTTTTGGGAGATATTAACTTTTTAGAACTTTATTCTTTTTGGAGAACTTCTATCTATTTTTGGAGACTTCGTAATCTTTTTGGAGATTCCATACTTTTAGAGACTTCATATCTTTTTGGAGACTCTCATAACTATTTGGGAGGACTTCATAACTTTTATAGAGAAACTTCATATCTTTGGAGACTTCATTAATCTTTGTTGGAGACTTCATATCTTTTTGGAGACTTCATAACTTATTTCAGAGAGACTTCATATTCTTTTGGAGACTTAATATCTTTTTGGAGACTTAATATGAAATTGGAAGACTTCATAACTTTTTTAAGACTTCATATCTTTTTGGAGGACTTCCATAACTTCTTTAGAGCTTCATATTTTTTGGAGACTTCATAACATTTTTTTTGGAGTTCATATCTTTTTAGAGACTTCATATCTTTTTGGAGACTTTCATATCTTTTTGGAGACTTCATATCTTTTTTGAGACTTCATAACTTTTTAGAGACTTCATATCTATTTGGAGACTTCATTTATCTTTTTGTTGAAACTTTCCATAACATTTAGAGACTTACATAATATTTTTATAGACATTCATATCTTTTTGATGGAGACTTCATATCTTTTTTGTGACTTCATATCTTTTTTTAGAGAACTTTCATATCTTTTTTGGGACTTCATAACTTTTTTCAGGAGTTCATATCTTTATGGAGACTTCATATCTTTTTTGGAGACTTCATAACTTTTTAGAGACTTCATATCTTTTGGGAGACTTCATATCTTTTGGAGACATTCATATCTTTTTAGAGAACTTCATACTTCTTTTTGGAGATTTAAGCTTTTTAAGACCATATCTTCTTGGAGACTTCATATCTTTTGGGAGACTTCATAATTTCTTTTTGGAGATTTCATAACTTTTTAGAGAGACTTCATATCTTTTGGAGACTTCATATCTTTTTAGAGGACTTCAATTCTTTTTTGAAGAGGGACTACATACACTTTTTAGAGACACCCATTCAATTTTTTCCTTATTTTTTGAGACCTTCATACTTTATAGAGACTTCATACTTTTTGGAGACTATAACTTTTTTGGAGACTTTATTATAACTTTTTAGAGATTCATATCTTTTTTGGAGACTTTTTCATATCTTTTTTGGCAGATTCATTTTTTTTTGAATGACTTCATATACTTTTTGGGCAGACTTCATACTTTTTAGAGACTTCATATCTTTTTGGGAAAGAGACTTCATATCATTTTTGGAGACTTCAATATCTTTTTGGAAAACTTTTCATAACTTTTAAGACTTCATTAATCTTTTGGAACTTCATATTCTCTCTTTGGAGACTTCATACTTTTTGGAGACTTCTACCTTTTGGAGAAATTTGGAGACTTCATAAATTTTTAGAGACTCATATCTTTTTGGAGACTTCATTAACTTTCTTTTAGAACTTCATATCTTTGGAACCTTATAATCTTTTGGAGTGGTTCATATCTTTTTGGAGACGTAACTTTTTGGAGACTTCATATCATTTTGGAGACGGAGACTTCATAACTTTTAGAGACTTCATATCTTTGTGGGACTTCATATCTTTTGGAGACTTCAAATTCTTTTTTGGGGAGAAATTCATATCTTTTTGGAGGCTTCATAACTTTTTAGAGACTTCATATATTTTTTGAGAGACTTCATATCTTTTGGAGACTCATATCTTTTTGGAGGATTCATAACTTTTAGAGACTTTTCATAACTTTTTTTTAGAAGGAGAAACTTCATAACTTTTATTGGAGACCTTCATATCTTTGGAGACTCTTCCATAATTTTTTAGAGATTTTCATATCTTTATTGGAGACTTCAATATCTTTTTGGAGACATTTCATATCTTTTTGAGAAGACATTCATATCTTTTTGTAGACTTCCATAACTTTTTAGAGACATATCTTTTTGGAGACTTTCATATCTTTTAGGAGACTTCATATCTTTTTTAGAGACTTCATACTTTTGGAGACTTATAGCTTTTTAGAGACCATATCTTTTTGGAGACTTTATCTTTTTGGAGGACTCATATCTTTTGGAGACTTCATATCTTTTTGGATTCATATCTTTTTGGAGACTCCATATCTTTTTGGAGACTTTCATATCTTTTTGGAGACTTCAATAACTTTAGGACTTTCAATCTTTTTGGGAGACTTCATATACCTTTTTTTGCGAGGACAAACTTCATACTTTTTAGAGACTTCATATCTTTTTTTGGAGACTTACATTTCTTTTTTGCGAACTCCATTCTTTTTTGGAATGGAGACTTTCATATCTTTTGGAGAGACTTCATACTTTTTAGAGACTTCAATACCATTTTTGGAGACTTTCATACTTTTTGGGACTTATATCTTTTTGGAGATATCATAACTTTTAGGAGACTTCATATCTTTTTGGAGACTTCAATTCTTTTTGGAGACTTCATATCTTTTTGGAGACTCATAACTTTTAGGACCCATATCTTTTTTGGCAGACTTCATATCTTTTGTGGAGTCTTCATATCTTTTTTGAGACCATATCTTTTTGGAGACTTCATAACTTTTAGAGACTTCATATCTTTTTGGGAGATTTATATCTTTTTGGAGACTTCATATCTTTTTGGAGACTTTATATCTTTTTGGAGACTTCATATCTTTTTGGAGACTTCATATCTTTTTGGAGCTTCATATCTTTTTGGAGGATTTCATAACTTTTTAGAGACTTCATATCTTTTTTGGAGACTTTCATATCTTTTTGGAAGACTTATATCTTTTTGAGGAGACTTTCATACCTTTAGAACTTCATATCTTTTTTTGGAGGACTTCATTAACTTTTTAGAGACCTCACTCATATCTTTTTGGGAGACTTTCATGATAGCTGTTTGGAGACTTCATACTTTTAAAGAGACTCATATTCTATTAATGGAGAATTCATATCTTTTTTGGAGACTTTATATCTTTTTGGGGACTTCATATCTTTTTGGAGACTTCGTAACTTTTTAGAGACTTCATATCTTTTTGGAGACTTCATATCTTTTTGGAGACTTCATATTTTTTTGGAAACTTCATAACTTTTTAAGAGACTTTCATATTTTATCTTTTTTGGAACTCATAATCTTTTTGGAGACTCATATTCTTTATTGGAGGACTTCCATATCTTTTGGAGACTTCATTAAATTTTTTAGAGACTCATTCTTTTTTGGGAGACAGTTTCATACTTTTAGAGACTTTTCATATCTTTTTGGGAGACTTCATATCTTTTAGAGACTTCAATCTTTTTGGAGACTTCATATCTTATTAAAAAAGAATTCATATAATTATTAGCGAGACCTACAACTAACCTTTTTAGACGAATTCATATCATCTTTTTGAGCGAGGGAACTTTATCATACTCATTCTTGGAGGATCATTTCATCATCTTCTTGGAGATTCTCTATCCATTTTATGGTAGAACTTCATATCTTTTCTACGACGACTTCATAAATCTTTTTGAGAGGACTTCATATCTTGTTTTTGGAACCTTCATTACTCGCATTTCTCGGAGACTTTAATAACTTTTTTAGAGTACTTCATTACTTTTAGAAACATCATCTTTTTGGAGACTTTTCATCTATTTTGACGAGACTTCATAAACTATTTTTAAGAGATTTTATAATCTTTTCTGGGAGCACTTCATATCTTTGAAGACTTCATTACTTTTTGGAGACTTCATATCTTTTTGGAGACTTCATAATTTTTAGAGACTTCATATCTTTTTGGAGACTTTCATATCTTTATGGGAGACTTCCATAATCTTTTTAGAGGACTTTATATCATTTTTGGAGGACTTTATAGCTTTTGAGAGGCCATACTTTTTGAGAGATTTTCATATCTTTTGGAGCTTCATATCATTTTGGAGGATTCATAACTTTTTAGAAGGACTTCATATCTTTTGAGAGACTTATATTTCTTTTTGGCCACGACTTCATATCTTTTTGGAGACTATCATAACTTTTTAGAGACTTCATATCTTTTTTGGAACTTCATATTCTTTTTTGTGGGAGACTTCATAAACTTTTTAGAGACTATCTTTTTAGAGACTTCATTTCTTTTTGGGGACTTCATAATCTTTTTTAGAGACTTCATATCTTTTGGAGACTTCATAACTTTAGGAGACTTTCATACCTTTTTTGGAGACTATCATATCTTTTGGAGAAGACTTCATAATCTTTTTGGAGATTTCATAACTTTTTTAGAGACCTTCATAACTTAGAGACTTCAAATATCTTTTATTGGGAGGACTCATTATCTTTTTGAGGGACTTTATAACTTTTTAGAGACCATATCTTTTTGGAAGAACCTTCATATCTTTGGAGGCTTCATTATCTTGGAGATTATCATACTTTTTAGAGACTCTACTTTTTGGAAGACTTCAATCTTTATTGAGATTCATATCTTTTTGGAGACTTCATTAACTTTTTAGAGACCATTATCTTGGAAGACTTCATATTTTTGGGAGGACTTCATTTCTTTTTAGGAGACTTCTCTAACATCAACATATCCATAACCTTATCTGAAGAGAACTTTCATAACCTATTTTTTTAGAGACCTATACCATAATCTTATTGTGCAGAATCCTTCATTTTTTTCTTGAAGAACTTCATATCTATTATATAGAACTTCATATCTTTTTGAGACAGACTAGTCATATCTGTTTACATTGGAGGCTTCCATAAACTATTAAACTAATAGAAGACACTTTACATTCTTTTTTGCATGGACGCAGAAAGACTTCACATCTTTTTGGAGACATTCATATCATTAAAATATATAAGAACAGAGAACCAACAATACATCAAGCATCAAAAACATAACAAAACTTTCTTATTATACATAGAAGGACATTCAGTATCTTCATTTAGGAGAAGACTCTCACATATCTTTTTAGAGACAGACTTCATATCTTTTTGGAGACTTCATAACTTTTTTAGAGAACGTCAAAACACTATCTTTTTAGCGACGAGAATTCATCTAACTTTTTTAGAGACTTTCAATTATCTTATATTGAGAGACATTCATATACTTTAGGAGACTTCATATCTTTTTTTGGAGGACTTCATATTCTTTTTGGAGACTTACATAAATTTTTAGAGAGAACTTCATATCTTTTATGGAGACTTCATAAACTTTTTAGAACTTTCATATCTTTTGGCGAGAACTTTCTCATATCTTTTTTAAGTATTCCATACTCTTATTGGAGACTTCCATATCTTTTTGGAGACTCTCATAATCTATTTGGAACTACATTAACTTTTAGAGACTTCAATCTTATTTTGAGAGACTATCATATCTTTTTGGGTTCATATATGTTTGGAGACTTCATATCTGTTAATGGACGACTTCATAACTTTTTAAGAGACTTCAATATCTCCTTTTTGGAGACATTTCAATATCTTTTTTGGAGACTTCATATCTTTTTTGGAGGACTGTGCATAACTTTTTAGAGACTCATACAACTTTTTACGAGGACCATATTCCTTTTTGGAGACTTCATATCTTTTTGGACGGACTTCACAAAATTTATAGACGAATTATATCTTTTTGGGATTTCATTCTTTTTGGAGATATCTCATATCCTTTTGGGAACTTCATATCTTTTTGGGACTTTCATAACTTTTTAAAGAGGGACTTCAATATCTTTCATTAGGAGGACCTTCAATATGTCTTTTTGGAGACTTCATATCTAATTTTAAAGAAGACTATCTATCTTTTGGAGACTTTATAGACTTCTTTCACGAGACCATATAACCTTTCTTTTGGAGATTCATATCCTTTGAGAGAGACTTCATATCTTCTTGAGAGACCTACCATAACTTTTAGAGACTTTCATATCTTTTTGGAGGACTATTCATATCTTCTCTTGGAGACTTCATTATCTTTTTTTAGGAGGACTGGTGTTCATAACTTTTTAGAGAATTCATATCTTTTTGGAGAAACTAATAACAATATCTTTTTGGAGATCTCAACAAAACCTTTTTAAGAGCACTTCATATCTTTTTTGGAGATATCATTTCTTTTTGGAGAGAAAGCATAGCCTTTTTAGGAGACCGGTTAAGTATCTAAAAAATGCTGAAGTTTGATAAGTTTTTTGTGATGTCAAACCTTTTTGGAGACTTTCATATCTTTTGGAGACTTCATATCTTTTTGGAGACTTCATACTTTTTTGAGACTTCATAACTTCTTTAGAGACTTCAATATCTATTTTGAGAGGACATTCATGATCTTTTTTTGAGACTTTTACATACCTTTAGAGACCATATCTTTTTGGAGACTTCAAATCTTTTTGGAGACTTCATACTTTTTGGAGAAGACAATATCTTTTTGGAGACTTCATAACTTTATTAGAGACTTTCATATCTTTTTGGAGACTTAATAATCTTTTTGGAGACTTTATATCTTTTAGGAGACTTCATATCTTTTTGGGAAACTTTCATAGCTTTTTAGAGGAACCATATATTTTGGAGACTTCATATCTTTTTTGGAAGGATTCCATATCTTTTTGGAATTTCATACTTTTTAGAGACTTCAATACTTTTTGAGAGACTTCATATCTTTTTGGAGACTTCATTATCTTTTTGAGGAGACTTCAATAACTTTTTGGAGACTGTCATATCTTTTTTGGAGGGACTTCATTAATTTTTTGGAGACTTCATTTCTTTTTGAAGACTTCCATATCTTTTTGGAGACTTGATAACTTTTTAGAGACTTCATATCTTTTTTTAGACTTCATGTCTTTTTGGAGACTTCATATCTTTTCTAGAGACTTCATATCTTTTGGGAGACTTCATTACTTTTTGGAGACTTCATAACTTTTTAAGAGACTTCATATCTTTTTTGGAGACTTCATTATCTTTTTTGGAGAGACTCATATCTTATCTTGGAGGACTTCATATCTTTTCTTATGGAGACTTCATATCCCTTTTTGGAAGACTTAGCATATCTTTTTGGGAGACTTCATATCTTTTGGAGACTTCATAACTCTTTATGGAGACTTCATATCTTTTTTGAGAGAATTCATATCTTCTTGGGACTTCACTTATCTTTATTGGAAGAATTCTTATCCTTTTGAGAGAACTTCATAACTTTTTGGGACTTCCAATAACTTTTTAAGACTTCATATCTTTTTGGGAACTTCATATCTTTAGAGACTTCATATCTCTTTGGAGACTTCATATCTTTTTGGAAGACTTCATATCTTTTGGAGACTTCATAACTTTTTAGAGACTTCATAACTTTTTAGAGACTCATATCTCTTTGGAGACTTTCATATCTTTTTGGAGACTTCATAACTTTTTAAGAGACTTTCATATCTTTTTTGAGACTTCATAATTTTTTGGAGATTTCATTTCTTTTTGGAGACTTCATATCTTTTTTGGATATTCATACTTTTTAGAGACTTTCATAACTTTTGGAGACTTCATCATCATTTTTAGAGAACTTCATATCTTTTTAGGGACTTCATATCTTTTTGGAGACTTTCATAGCTTTTTAGAGACGCTGATCTTCTTGGGAGACGTTCCATATCTATTTTGGAGACACTTCATATCTTTTTGGAGACTTTCATAACTTTCATAGACTTCAAACTTTTTAGAGACTTCATATTCATTTTGGAGACTTCATATCTTTTTGGGAACTTCATATCTTTTTGAAGACTTCATAAGTTTTTTAGGAGACTTCATATCTTTTTGGGAAGACTTCATAACTTTATAAGAGACTTCATTCTTTTTGGAGGACTTCATAAACTTTTGAAGACTTTCCTCATAACTTTTTAGAGACTTCATTCTTTTTGGCAGACTTACGATATTTTTTGAGAGACTTATCATATCTTTTTTGGAGACCTTCATAACTTTTTTTAGAGACTTACATATCTTTCTTTGGAGACTTCCAATATCTTTTTGAAGACCTTCATTAACTTTTTAGAGACTTTTCATAACTTTTTTAGAGACTTCATATCTTTTTCGAGACTCTTCAAATCTTTTTGGAGACTTCATAACTTTTTAGAAACTTCAATTCTTTTTGGAGACTTCATATCTTTTGGAGACTTCATATCTTTTTTGGAGACTTCATAACTTTTTGGAGACTCCCCTCATAACTTTTTAGAGACTTTCATATCTTTTTGTGGAGACTTTCATAACTTTTTAGAGACTTCATATCTTTTTCGGAGAACCTTCATCATCTTTGGAGACTTCACTATCTTTCTTGGAGACTTTTATACACTTTTTAGAGACTATTCATTAAACTATTAAGACCATATATTCTTTTTAGGAGACTTCATATCTTATTATGGAAGACTTCAACTTTTAAGAGATTCATATCTTTTTTTGGAGACTTATATCTTTTTTGAAGAACTTCATATCTTTTTGGAGACTTCATATCTTTTTGGAGAACTTCATAACTTTTTAGAGCATTCATATCTTTTTGGAGACTTCATATCTATTTGGAGACTTCATATCTTTTCTAGGAGACTTTATATCTTTCTTGGGACTTTAATAGCTTTTTAGAGACCACATATCCTTTTTTTGAGAGGTCTTTCACCCCTAATCTTTTTTGTGCAGTAGACTTCATTATCTTTTGGAGACATTTCATAACTGTTTAGAGACTTCATATCTTTTTGGAGACTCTCATCACATCTTTATTGGAGACTTCAATCTTTTTTTGGGAGACTTCACATAACTTCTTTAGAGACTTTATTCTATTGGGAGACTTCATATCTTTTTGGAGACTTCATAACTTTTTAGAGACTTCATATGTTTTTGGAGACTTCATATAACTTTTTAGAGACTTCATACCTTTTTGGAGACTTTCATATCTTTTATTTGGAGACTTCATATCTTTTTGGAGATTTCATAACTTTTTAGAGACTATATCTTTTTGGAGACTTCATTTCATATCTTTTTGGAGTGTTCATATCTTTTTGGAGACTTTATAACTTTTTAGAGAAACTTCATATCTTTTTGGGAACTTCATATCTTTTTGGAGGCTTCATTATCTTTTTTGGAGTTATCATAACTTTTAGGACTTCACTATCTTTTTTTGGAGACCTTAATTATCTTATAAATGGAGACTTCATATCTTTTTGGAAGAACTTCATTAACTTTCTTAGAGGACCATATCTTTCTTGAGAGACATGTCAGTAAATATTCTTGGCAAAGACTTACATTTCTTTATATGAGGAACTTCATATCTTTTTCGAGACTTCATAACTGTTAAAAGAGACTTCATTAAATCTTATTTGAGAGACATCATTTTTTTGGAACATCATCATCTTTTTATAGGATATATCTCGTTTGCACCACGTTCATATCTTACTTCAAGAAAACTTCACTCAACTTTATTAGAGACATTCATACTCTTTTTGGAGACTTATAATCTTTTGGGGACTTTCCGACATATCTTTTTTGGAAGACTTCATATCTTTTGGAGACCATAACTTTTTGGAGGATGAACACCTGAAGAAGAATTTTTCATTTATCTTGAATATTCTTTCATAAAACTTTTATAGAGACAACCTATCCAAGTCCGTTGTTGAACACCCTTTGCACGTACTTTGTATCTTATTTGGAGATTTTCAATACTTTTTGGAGGACTTCATACTCTTTTTGGATCGACTCCATATCTTTTTGGAGACTTCATAACATTTTTTAGAAACTTCATATCTTTTTTGAGACTTCATAACCTTATCTTTTTGAAGACTTCATATCTTTTTGGAGACTTCATATCTTTTTAAATACTTCATATCTTTTTGGAGACTTCATAACTTTTGAGAGACTTCATATCTTTTTGGAGACTACATAAACTTGTTTAGAAGATTTCATATCTTTTATTGCAGGAGACTTCGATATCTTTTTGGGAGACTTCATATCTTTTTGGAGACTTCAATATCTTTTTGGAGGACTTACATAAACTTTTAGAACTTCATCATCTTTTTTGGAAGGACTTCATTGATCTTTTTGGAGACTTTCATATACTTTTTGGAGACTTCATAACTTTTTAGAGGCTTCATATCTTTTTGGAGACCATAATCATTTTTGGAGACTCATATCTTTTGGAGACTTCAAACTTGTTAAGAGATTTTTTATATCTTTTTAGAGACTTTCATATCTTTTTGGAGGACTCATATTCTTTTTGGAGACTTCATTTTTTTGGAGACTTTCAATAACTTTTTAAGAGACATATCTATCTTTTTCGAGGGACTTCATATACTTTTTGAGACTTCATATCTTTTAAGAGACTTCATATCTTTTTTGGAGACTTTATAGCTTTTTAGAGACCATATCTTTTTTGAGAAGAGACAATATCTTTTTGGAGACTTCATATCTTTTGGAGAACTTTCATAACTTTTAGGACTTTCATATCATTTTTTGCGAGACTTCATAATCTTTTTGGAGACTTCATATCTTTTTTGGAGACTCATAACTTTTTAGAGACTTCATATCTTTTGGAGACTTCATATCTTTTTGGATGAGACTTCATAACTTTTAAGAGACTTCATATCTTTTTTGGAGACTTTCATTTCTTTTTTGGAGACTTATATTACTTTTTGGAGACTTCAATCTTTTTGGAGATTCAATTAACTTTTTAGAGACTTCATACCTTTTTTGGAGACTTCATATCTTTTTGGAGACTTCATATTACTTTTTGGGAGACTTCATAAAACTTTTTTTAGAGACTTACATACACTTTTTTAGAGATTCATATCTTTTTTTGGAGGACTTCATATCTTTTGGAGACTTCATAACTTTTTAGAGACTTCATACACTTTTTAGAGACTTCATATCTTTTTGGAGACTTCATATCTTTTTGGAGACTTCATAACTTTTTAGAGACTTCATAACTTTTTAGAGACTTCATATCTTTTTGGAGACTTCATATCTTTTTGGAGACTTCATATCTTTTTAGAGACTTCATATCTTTTTGGAGACTTCATAGCTTTTTAGAGACCATATATTTTGGAGACTTCATATCTTTTTGGAGGCTTCATATCTTTTTGGAGATTTCATAACTTTTTAGAGACTTCATATCTTTTTGGAGACTTCATATCTTTTTGGAGACTTCATATCTTTTTCGGAAACTTGCATACTTTTTAGAGACTTCATAATCTTTTGGAGACTTCATAATTTTGAGACTTCATTTCTTTTTGGAGACTTTCATATGCTTTTTGGGCAGACTGATAACTTATATTAGAGACTTCATTCTTTTTGGAGATTCATATCTTTTGGAGATTTCATATTTTTTTAAGAGTTCATATCTTTTTTGTGACTTCCATATTTTTTTTGGAGACTTCATAAATTCTTTTAAGAGACTTCATATCTTTTTGGAAAACTTCATATCTTTGTGGAGACTTCATATCTTTTTGGAGACTTCATATCTTTTTGGAGACTTCATATCTTTTTGGAGACTTCATATCTTTTTGGAGACTTCATATCTTTTTGGAGACTTCATAACTTTTTAGAGACTTCATATCTTTTTGGAGAATTCATATCTTTTTGGAGACTTCATATCTTTTTGGAGAATTCTTATCTTTTTGGAGACTTCATAACTTTTTGGAGGACTTCCATTAACTTTTGAGACTTCAGATCTTTTTGGAGACTTCATAACTTTTTAGAGACTTATATCTTTTTGGAGACTTTCATAACTTTTGAGAGACTTCATATCTTTTTTGAGACTTCATAACTTTTTTAGAGACTTCATAAACTTTTTAGAGACTTCAGTATCTTTTGGAGGGACTTCATTCTTTTGAGACTTCATACTTTTTAGAGACTTCATATCTTTTGGAGACTTCATAAATTTTTGGAGATTTCATTTCTTTTTGGAGACATTTCATATCTTTTGATACTTCAAGTAATTTTAGGAGACTTCATACTTTTTGAAGACCTTTCATTATCTTTTTAAGAGACTTATATCTTTTTAAGAGACTTTCATATCTTTTTTGGAGACTTCATAGCTTTTTTAGAGACATATCTATTTTGGAGACTTCATTCTTTTTGGAGGGACTTCATATCTTTTTTGGAGACTTCATAACATTTTTAGGGAGACTTCATATCTTTTGGAGACTTTCATATCTTTTTGGAGACCTTCATATCTTTTTTGAAACTTCATAACTTTTTTCAGAGACTTCTATCTTTTTGGAGACTTCAATAACTTTTTAGAGACTTCATATCATTTTTGGAGAGACTTCATAACTTTTTGAAGACTTCATAACTTTTAGAGACTTTATATCTTTTAGAGCATTCATATCTTTTTGGAGACTTCATATCTTTTTGGGAACTTCATAAAACTTTTTAAGGACTTCATATCTTTTTGGAGACTTCATAATCTTTTTTGAGACTTCATAACTGTTTTAGAGAAACTTATAACTTTTTTGGGACTTCATATCTTTTTGGAGACTCCATATCTTTTTGGAGACTTCATCATTAACTTTTTAGGAGACCTTCATATCTTTTTTTGAGACTTTCATATTCTTTTGGAGACTTCATATCTTTTGGAGACTTCATAATCTTTTTGGGAACTTATCATAACTTTTTAGAGACATTACATCATCTTTTTGGAGACATATCATAATCTCTTATTTTGAGGACTTCATATCTTTTCTAGAGACTTCATATCTTTTTTTGGAGACTTTATAGCTTTAGAGACCATATCTCTTGAGACTCATAATCTTTTTGGGAAGACTTCGATAATCTTCTTTGGAGTTTCATAACTTTTTAGAGACTCCTTCTTTTTTGAGACTTCATATCTTTTAGAGACTCAATATCATTTTGAGACTTCTACCTTATTTAAGAGACATCTCATATCTTTTTTGGAGACTTCATAACTTTTTTAGAGGACTTTCTATTTCTTTTTGGAGACATTCATACTTTTTTGGAGACTTTCATAACTTTTTAGAACTTCAATTAACTTTATTTAGAGGACTTCACTTATCTCTTTTTGGGACTTCATATCTTTTGGAGACTTCATAACTTTTTAGAGACTTCATATCTTTTTGGAGAGCCTTCATATCTTTTTGGAGACTTCATATCTTTTTGGAGACTTCATATCTTTTTGGAGACTTCATAACTTTTTAGAGACTTCATATCTTTTTGATGATTTCATAATTTTTAGAGACTTACATATCTTTTTAGAGGACTTCATATCTTTTTTGGAGACTTTAAGCTTTTAGAGACCATATCTTCTTGGAGACATGTCATATTTTTTGGAGGACTTCATAATCTTTTTGGAGATTCATAACTTTTTAGAAGACTTCATACTTTTTGGAGACTTCATAATCTTTTTAGAGACTGCATATCTTTTTGCGAGACTTACATACCTTTTATAGAGACTTCATATCTTTTTGGAGGATTCATAAACTTTTAGAGACTTCATATCTTTTGGAGGACTTCATAACTTTTTGGAGGCTTCATAACTTTTTTAGAGACCATATATTTTGGAGACTTCATATCTTTTGGAGACTTCATATTTTTTTTTTGAGACTTTCATTCTTTTTGGAGACTTCTTAACTTTTTAGAGACTTCATATCTTTTTGGAGGATTCATATATCTTTATGGAGACTTCATATCTTTTTTGGGAACTTCATAACTTTTTAGAGAATTCATCCATATATTTTGGAGACTTCATATCTTTTTTGGGACTTCATATTCTTTTTGGAGTAACTTACATAACATTTTACTGTGAGAGACTTCATAAATTGAGAGTGACCAGCTTTCATCGAGGATCTCTCATATATCCTTTTTAACGAGGACTTCATATCTTTTTGGAGGATTCATATCTTTTTGGAGACTTCATATCTTTTGGAGACTTCATACGTCTCGTGTGGTCGGTGCTTCATATCTTTTTGGAAGGACTACATACTCTTTCCTAGATAGACTTCAATATCTTTTGGTGACTTCATATCTTTTTGGAGACTTCATATCTTTTTGGAGACTTTCATATCTTTTTGAGAGACTTCATAACTTTTTTCAGAGACTTCATATCTTTTTGGAGACTCCTATCTTTTTGGAGACTTCATCATCTTTTTGGAGGACATTTCATAACTTTTTAGGACCTTCAATAACTTTTTAGAGCACTTCATAACTTTTTGGAGACTTTTCATATCTTTTTTGGAGAACTCATAACTTTTTAGAGACTTCATACCTTTTTGGAGACTTCATATTCTTTTTGGAGACTTCAATTCTTTTTGGAGACTTCATATAATTTGGAGACTTAATAACTTTTTAGAGACTTCATATTATCTTTTTGGAGACTTTCATATCTTTTTGGAGGACATTCTCATAATCTTTTTGGAGACAATATCTTTTTGGAGACTTTATAACTTTTAGAGACCATATCTTTTTTGGAGACTTTATATCTTTTGGAGACTTCAATATTCTTTTTGGAGACTTTTCATAAACTTTATTAGAGGGCTTAGACATATCTTTTTGAGCACTTCAATATCTTATTTGGAGACTTTCATAATCATTTGGAGGACTTTCATAACTTTTTAAGACTTTCATATCTTTGTTTGGAGACCTTTCATAATCCTTTTTGGAGACCTTCAATAACTTTAGTTTAGAGATTACATATCTTTTTGGAGACTATCTTTTTGCTTTTAGGAGACTTCATATCTTTTTGGAGCCTTCATATTCATATCTTTTTTGGAGACTTCATATCTTTTTAGAGACTTCATACCTTGGTTGAGAGGACTTCATATCTTTTATGGAGAGACTTAATATCTTTTTCTTGGAGACCTCATAACTTTTAGAGGACTTCAACTTTTTAGAGAACTTCATATCTTTTGGAGAATTTCATATCTTTTTGGAGACTTCTAACTTTTAGCAGACCATATCTTTTTGAGACAATTAATATCTTTTTGGAGTCTTCAATAATCTTATTGGAGACTTCATATCTTTTTGAGACTTCATAAACTATTTTTAGGAGGACTTCATATCTTTTTGGAAATTTCATATCTTTTTGGAGACTTCCATAACTTTTTAGAGACTTTTCATAGACTTATTAGAGACCATAATTTTTTGGAGACTTCATTCTTTTTAGATTAGACTTCATATCTCTATTTTGGAAGAACTTATAACTATTTTAGGAGACTTCATAATTTTTTGGAGACTTCATATCATTATTTGAGGAGAATTCATATCTTATTTGGAGACTTCATACCTTATTTAGAGACTTCATATCTTTTTGCGAGAATTCATAAAACTTTTTTAGGACCTCATATCTTTTTGGACGACTTCATATAACTCATTTTGGAGACTTCATAACTTTTAAGGACATTCATATCATTTATGGAGACAATTCATATCATTTTCTCGGAGCACTTCATATTATTTTTGGAGACTTTCATATTCTTTTAGGAGACTTCGTAACTTTTTAGAGACTTCATCTCTTTTTGGAGACTTCATATCTTTTTTGGAGACTTCATATCTTTTTGAGAAACTCATAACTTTTTAAGAACTTCACTATCTTTTTAGAGACTTCATATCTTTTCCAGACTTCATATCTTTTTGGAGATTCCATATTTCTTTTTGGAGACTTCATAAATTTTTAGAGACTTCATATCTTTTTTGGAGACTTCATCATTAACTTTTTTAGAGACTTCATATCTTTTTAGGAGACTTCATATCTTTTAGAGACCTTCATATCTTTTGGAGACTTCATAATCTTTTTAACAGACTTCATATCTATATTAGAGAGATAATAAACTTTTTAGAAGACTTCATAATCTTTTTGGAGACTTCATATCTTCTGTGAGACTTTCATATCTTTCTTGGAAGGAAACATTCTTATCTTTTTGGGAGACTGGTATAAACTTTTTAGAGACTTATCATCTTATTTGAGAGACAATTCACATAATCTTTTACATGGAGACTTCATATCTTTTTGGAGACTTTATAACTTTTTATATGGAGACTTCATAACTTTTAGAGACCATATTCTTTTGGAGACTTCACTATCTTTTCTCGCACGACTTTCATAACTTTAAGAGATCATTCATATCTATTTGGAAGACTTCATCATCTTTCTTGAAGAACATTACATATCTTTTTGAGAGACTATCATACTTTTTGGAAAGACTCAATAAATTATTAAGGACTATCATTATATTCTTTGAGCAGAACATTCAAATACATCCACTTATTTGGAGACTTCATAAATCTTTTAACGAGAGACTTATATCTATTTCTGGAGACTTATATAGTTTTTAGAGACACATATCTTTTATTGGAGATTTCATATCCTTATTATGGAAGACTATCCAATATCTTTTGAGAAGACTTCATAAAAACATTTAGAAGCACATATCATTATCTCTTTATGAGGACTTCAAATCTTTTTGAGAGACTGCATACTTCTTTTAGAGAACTTCAATATCTTTTTCGGAGAACTCTCATATCTTTTTTGGAAGACTTCATTACACATTTTCATGAGACTTCATATCTATTTTGGAAGACTTCACTTTCTTGTTGGGAGGACTTCATATACTATAATATTGAGCAAGACTTCATCATTCTTTTTAGAGAGACTTCATAACTTTTTAGAGACTTCACTACCTTTTGAAGAAGACTATCATATCCTTTTTGCCGTACGAAACTCTTACATATCATTTTATGGAAGATATTTCTAACTTTTTAGAGACTTCATTACTTTATTTTTAACTTTAGAAGCTTTTGTTGAGAGACTATCATATCTGTTTTGGAGACTTTATAACTTTTTAGAGACCATATCTTACATAACTTTTTAGAGACTTCATATTCTTTTGGAAGGATTCATATCTTTCTTGGAAGATTTCAATAACTTTATTAGAGACTTTCATATTCTTATCTTATGAGAGAAACTTACAATACTCTTTATCATGAGAGTACTTCATATCTCTTGGAGACTATACAAACTTATTTAGAAGACCACTATCCTTTTTGAGAGACTTCAATAATTTATGGGAGACTTCATCTTCTTTGGAACTCATAATCTTTTTGGACACTTCATAACTTTTTAGAGACTAATCATATCTTTTGGAGACTCATTTTTTTTGGAACTTCATATACTTAATTTAAGAGACACTTCACTCATCATTTATATGGAGACGTTCATATCTTTTGGAGACTCATAACTTTTTAGAGACTTCATAATCTTATTTGGAGACTTTCAATCTTTTGGAGACTTCAGTAATTCTTTATATTGTGAGACGAACCAACACAAACATTCATATCTTTTTGGAGACTTCCATAACTTTTTAGAGACTTCTATTCATATCTTTTTGGAGAGTTCATATCTTTTTGGAGACTCAAATACAAATTATAATTAGAGAACTATATCATTTATATGAGAGACATACTCCAATAAACTTTTATAGCAAAGAACATTCAAATAATCTATTTGGGAGACTTCATAATCCTTTATGAGACATATCATATCTATTTTGGAGAACTTCATATACTAATTTGGAGACTTTCATAATTTTTAGAGACTTACAACATATCTTATTGGAAGACTTCAAAAAAACTTATTCATAGCAGCAACTTCATATCTTTGGAGAATCTCTCTC
>JABUQX010071478.1:0-2500 GCA_015478945.1 Trachelipus rathkii | reverse complement strand
TGAGTCTATTTCTTTTTGAGCTTCAGAAGTTGCCAGCTTGGCTAAGTTTTTTTTTTTTGCAAATATCTGCATTATAAGATATATTAAAATTATTTATTGGTCATCATACTTATAAATTAATAGAACAGTTATGTTCAATATAATTTAAATTGAAAATGTATATTAATATATAATTGTTTACTGGCAATGTGAATCTTCAGATAGTAGACGAGAAGAATTTTAAGGCTAGATTATCCGACCTCCGCCAATTTTTTAGCCTAGTTTCAATATATATATATATATATATATATATATATATATATATTAAGTTATTATATATATATATATATATATATATATATATATATATATATATATATATATATTATATATATATATATATATATATATTATTAAGGTTATATATATATATATAAAGAATATATATATATATATATGTTATTATTATATAAAAGATGTTATATATATATATATATATATATATATATATATATGTTATTTGTTATTACATATATTACACATATTATTATTATATATTGTTATTATTACATACATATACATATTATTATTATATTATTATATACGAGCTATACAAAGATAAGAATATATATTATTGATATATATTATATATTATTACATTATTATTATTATTGGTTGTTGGTTATTATTATATTATATTATTATTGCTATTATACATATATACATATATTATTGTATACATTATTATTATTGTTGAAAGATATATATTGTTACATATATATTATGTACATATTATATTATTATTGCTACATATTACTACTACTATTGGTTAGCAGCTATTGAAGATATGCTACATAGAGTTGCTACATTAAGCTACATATTGGTACATATATTGGTTGTTATATATATACATTATTATTATTATTATATTGTTGTTATATATATTACATATACATATACATATATACATATACATATATTATTATTATTACATACAGTTATATAAGAAGAAGCATATATATATATATTATTATTACATATATTATTATTATTATTATTATTATTGTTATTGTTATATAATATATATACATATTATTATTATTATTATTATTGGTTATTATTATTATTGTTATTACATATATTATTATTATTATTATACAGTTATTATTATCTATATTATTACATATTATTACATATATATATTGTTATAAGAGTTACTATACATATATTGCTGGTATTATTGGCTATTGCTACTATATATATATGGTAATTGTTACCCAGAGGGTTGTCAACCCCCGATTTATGCGAAAATCACAGATAATAATAATGAAGAACAGTGAAAACGAAAATTGTCGCTTTCCTTCAAATGTTAAAACTCCCATAGACTCTTCAATATTGATCGATCCAGGTTAGTCTCATTTCAGGCCCTCTAAGTAAGTTATAATACGTTTTGTTAGGTATACACAGAGAAAAATCTATGTAGAATTAACAAATCTTATCATAATCCTGAACTAGGATGGCCCTAAAACGAGCACGAGGCCCAATTAATTTTTATTATAAGAAAGTCTATGGGAAAATTTTTTAACTTTCAGAGGCTGTAACTTTTTTTCCTAAAGAGACTGCTGATTTTCGTTTTCAATTATTCTTCATTATTATTTTTAGAGTATATCCTGTGATTTTCAAAAAAAAAAAATTCTTGGTTTTTTTTTAATAACAAATCCTATTGGGTTTTATTACAACTTTGAGAGGCTGTAACTTTTTTCCTAATTAGAGCGACGA
Source organism: Trachelipus rathkii (assembly GCA_015478945.1). Lineage (NCBI taxonomy): Eukaryota > Metazoa > Arthropoda > Malacostraca > Isopoda > Trachelipodidae > Trachelipus > Trachelipus rathkii. The sequence continues at coordinate 742 of JABUQX010071478.1, read as the reverse complement.
TTTTCGTTTTTCAATATTCTTTATTATTATTTTTTTAGAGTATATCCCAGATTTTCATAAAAATCGGGGGTGACAACCCTGGGTAACAATTACCATATATATATATATATATATATATATATGAAAGAAGATATTAGCAGTTATAGTATATATATATATATATATATATATATATATTATTATATATGAAAGTTATATATATATATATATATATATATATATTATAAAGAAGAAGTATATATATATATATATATATATATATATATTATTGTTATTATATATATATATATATGTATATAGGTGAAACTAAAGAAGCTACCCGCATGATATCTGGAAAACTAAGATAGATACAAGAAAACTGGATAACATATATGGAATCAGCGTATGAAATTTTTGTATGAAAGAAAAAAATTAATTTTTTAAAATTTTTTTTATATCTCCAAAAAACTACGATATGTACAAGAAAAACTAATAACATATTTAGAATCAGCGTAAAGATATATATATGAAAAAAATATTTTTTTTTTTTTTTTTAACTAAAAGAATACCCCAGGGTAAACTGGTAAAGATGCAAAGAGTCGGGGTCTCTCGGCTCCTTGGGGGACGACGGGTTGGACTATTTCCTCCAGGGAGGGTCTCCGGAACCCCCGTTTTTTGGTATTTGCGTCGCGGGGTTCCTCCGCCCCTCCCCTACGGTATGGAAAACGTCCCCTCTGTCCCACCGTCGGCTCGAGCCCCTAAT
>JABUQX010071476.1:0-13570 GCA_015478945.1 Trachelipus rathkii | reverse complement strand
GAATTTTTATTTTCACCACTGTATCATGAAATCTTACAACCCCTTTCGTATATATGAAAAGAATCAAGGTTATGTTTATACATACTATTAGTTTATCATTTAATTTATTAATCATTAAATTACATTTATATAAAATAATAACTTTATGTTTTGGGGGTTTTTAGCTTGAAATCTTAAGCTATCTAGAGTTACGAGTTCAATTGAAGTTCATTTGGATTAAGTAAATGTGTCTAGTAATTCGGATCTTTGCTTATTACGTATCAGAAATCAGATCCTTGTTTAACTCATGTAAAATTCTATTTCGTAATATGAAAGAGGAAAATACATTTATTAGCTTAATAACAAATAGAATTGATGAATATAGCTGTAAAAAGAAAAGCACTGTTAAAATCATAAGGTTTATTATAGTCAAAGAGTCTTGTTTTGAACAAAAATATTTATTCGATGTAGTAGTTGTTAAGCGTGTCATAATTTATTACAATTACTTTGCCTACCCTATAACTTATATCAACTATATATAATATATATATATATATATATATATTATATTATATAATATATATATAAATATATATTTATATATATATATATAATAATAACATACTATATATATATACTCATATATTCGATACTTCATTGTTTTTGATCCTATTTTCTGAGCCATTACTTGTTAATTCTGAAATAAATAGTGATTGAAACCTTTATTACTCTACCACTTTAATTCATCTTGCTTTTATGTGTTGACACCTTTAGTTTATTTCTAAAATATATATATATTAACAGTCTTTATTTTTATAAGTTCTATGAATTGGTTCCACATGTTTGAGATTCCACTCTGTTTAATCTGGTTTAATCTTGGGACAACTTAATTTACTTACCAAATCTTTAATCTTTTATTAGCTCAAAATTTGGTCCCATCTGTGTGAAAAAGGGGGTTCTTTCCCCCCAAAAAAAAAATCTGTCTAAATCTTAAAAATCTTAAATAAAACTATAATTTTACAAAGAGTTAAATTATTTTATTCACAAATACGTTATCATTGAACCCACTTCACAATTCAAACCCCACAACGCACTGTAAGCAATTCTCCTAACAAATGACTACGCCTACTAGAAAGCCATCCCGCTCTCCTGGTTGCAAGATGTAAATTCACTCTTGAACAGTATCTATCCACACTCATCTTACTCCCAAACAATTCTACACGGTAACAATACACTCATTAATCTTTACCACTAGGCCTGTCATTTATTTTTGAAATTGTAGATGATTTTTTCTTATGATCTTATTGTAATTTAACGAGACGGGTTAGAGTTTCATCGGGAAATAATTTGCATTTTTGTAAATTACCCAAAGCGCTTATGTCTCCAACACCCACACACCCACAAACACACACTCACACAAACTATATATATTATATACTATATATACTATATATATTATAATATATAATATATAATATATATATACTATTATTTATTATATATAATAAATATTATACAGTTATTATGTATGTAATATACATACATATTATTTAGTGGTCACTCTACCTGTTGATCGTGTATGTCATGACTCATTGCTATCACGTTGGTATAGCACTAGTGAAAGACAAAGGGTAGAAAAATTCACAAATTGATGACTATAATAGAAATTACACACCCTTCTAAATCAACCAAAATAGACACTTTACTTGAATTAATGTATGTATTGCACCGCTTTCAATATCCACTGATCGCTATCAGGGTGTTGAAAATGTATTATATGGTGAATTATCTATAAATTTACATCTTGTAGAAAACAAACTGGCAAATCTAAATGCGAAAGCAGTCAAGTATTGTGGCCCCCTCATCAAAATCTGTCTTCAAGAGATTTCAAAAAAGATTTGAAAATTTTTCCTCAATTTAGAAAATGAACAAGTAGTGCAGGAACGGCAAATTGCAAGCGTACCACCCATATTCAAAATTGAGTTGGTTTACAATCAATACAAGAGATTTGAAACCTGAGTAAAAAAGAGCTCGGAAGAAGATTTACTCCTACGCACTCTACCTATTTGTCTACCCTATAGTGATCTTTGGGATGAATCTGTCTTTAGCAAGTGAAGAAGATGAGACTATTTCGGTTTTGGAAAAATATCTTTACTTCAGACAGATCTGTATTTGACAGTAGAATGCAAGTTCTAGAATAATCTGAAAATTACGATCAAACTTGAACAGCATATTCAACAGCACTCTTGATAAGAAAATTATTTATGCAGTACAACACAACGATTGATCAATTTCTGCGTGTATGAGAGATCTTCTCTTTCTGCAGGATAACTTTAAAACACACAAAAAGATCATTCCATTTCTGCAAGAATTTCAAAAGATGGTCTTGCTCCGCACGAATGAACAAATTAGCTTATTTAAAATGATATTGTGTAGTCTGGATAGATTTTTATTACCCTGGTCTACCTAGTATCTACGAATGCTGTATTAACCACTGACATGTAGTTTTCAGGTAAACAAGCATTATTATACACTAATACTTTCGAACTTTCTATTTTATATTACTCTTAAGCTTAACGGCCAGGAGCGCGATATTAAATTCTTACATTGGAATTTCTCTTTTTCATCGAGCAATATACAGATATAAATTCCAAGAAATACTATGAGCGATGAGACTTGAGGTGGTAGTCAATAAGTAATATCATTATCCCAAAAAAATAAAAACAATAAGACCAAAATAAATCAAAAATTGAGTCAAAAAAAAAATAAATGTACTGAAAATGTACTAAGTTACATTGACAAGTACTTATATAGTACTTAAGATTACTTTGAAAAAAAAGTTACTTAGACTTAAGTACTTTCAACATGATACTTAGTACTTAGATACTTAAGTACTATTCAAAGTATTAATGCCCGTCATTATAATATATAATTATAATATATATATATATATATATATATATATATATTATATAATATATATTAATATAATATATATATATATATATATTATATATATATATATATATGTTATTATATAATATATATATAATATATATATACTATATAGATATAATTAGGTATATTATATTATATATATATAAATTATATATATATATATATATATATAATTAATATATAATATCGAGTATACTATTACTATGTTTATTATATATAAATTTATACCAAACAATTGGGAATATTATTATATATATATATATATAATATATAATATATATATTTATTATTATATATATATATATATATATATATATTATATATTATATATATATATTATATATATCGATGTATAAATTATTATGATTTATATTATAATATATTAAATTCAGGATTTAAATACTTAAAAGTAATTAGGAAGGGTTTCCCAGATTTTAAAAAAGAACTTATATGGAATCCCAGGAAAATTATGAATTGAAGCAATATTCTGAAAGCTTCTTGTATATGTCGAATTCTAGCCTTAATTTCAATCTTCCAGAGATGTCAAATCGATGCAATAAAAAATATCACCATATGAAACTTATCCTGATTTCACCACCTTCAAAGGAGAGACACAGAAAAACACAAGAAATGAGATTCGTGTCTCAACTTTTCGAAAGACAAAACTACGGCTAAAAAATCTCCTGAATAAGACATTAAGGATATCCTACTCTTGAGACAGAAACACAGCAAGCTACATAACACTTTAAGACACTTAAGTCTTCCTACTCTGAAACGAAACCACAGCAAGACTTTAAGGCATTCTCCTCTTGAGATAGAAACCACAGAAGTAAACATAATTTACTATTGTACTGCTGATCAAATAGCAAAAAAAAAGCCTTATAACGAATTGAAACCACTAAAGAAACTTAGTAACATTTGAAGATCTATGACAATTAGGCCTGAAGTGATACAACATTCTATAAACATTGAAACGTGCTATCATCTAATATTTATTGCCTTTGATTTATACCATTCTGTGATAAATTGGAAAACAAATTTTATTTATCGATTAGATATAAAATATTCATACATGCATTCTTTTCTGGAAGCCTTTACAATAAATAAGAATGACCCTACCGTACTATGAGAGCTTTGTCAAAACTTTTTGGGAAGACAATCTGGAGATTTTAAAAAATCGACAATATAGTTATAAATTCCAAATAACTTTTCCTTTATATCTTTGTTAATTTTTAAGCAAATCAAAAATTCGACAATTAGTAGTAGCATACAGACTGTGGGACGATTTAACCGCAAAATGTCAAAGTTGCACCATGACTCTGCTTCTTAGCAGTCCAACCATATCCTATAATACACCGATATTAGTGTCTATTCCTATGTTATAAGGTATAACGTATTAAGTTATTTAGAAGGTCTAGATGCTTCCTTGTCATGATTTAGCCGCCCCCTTTCTAGCCTTACTCTAGGGCAGACATTATCTACTCATAGTAATACTGCTAAAGTGGTCTATCCCTAGTTATAAGTAATTAAGGATTCGATTTGTATATTAGAATTGCTAGGTTCTTCCTTCCACATTTATACCCCACCCCCCTTTCTAGCCTTTTCTAGCATTTATGTTCACGTCAAATAATACACCAAATATGATCATATCCCATATGTATAAGTATGAGGATCATTGGTTATATTAAATATGCTAGGATGCTCCCTTCTTAAGAGTTAGCCCCGCACACCCTTTTCTAACCCTTTAGTGCAATATACTCGTATGTGAAGAATATACCCGATATGTAATTCGAACTTAGTACAAAATCGACATGCTGAATCGATTCCCTGTTTTACTACGAAATCGATTCACTTCCTACAAAATTTAGATACTTAGATATACCCACCCACCTTTTCTAATGCACCTAGTGCACCATTGTTTCTGTAGCTATGAAGCCCAGGCTCATTTGGCATTAGTATAGGTTTAGGGTATTTCCATCGATGCCGCTATTACCAGCCGCTTCACCAGGTACGTTTTAGAAGCACCAACATTCGTTGTTCATAGAGGGGCTACTTTGTCAAAAACCTCATCATCACCGGGTTGTCAAACAGGGTAGGAATGCCAACAATATATTAATGATTTCTATTATATGATTTTTAAACAATGTCTGTCTTAAAAAACTTGTAAATATTTCCGATGTCGAAAATTTATATGTTAAAAATTAAGTAGTTTCTAGTTATGTTATAAATGTTTCAACATGAAAATTTAATTTCTATATTAAGGATATATCTCAAATACAATATGTCTCAAGTTCGTAAGTTAATATTATGGCAACTGAAGAATACACGATTGTTGGCTGATTATATCACTGTTGCTCATTGTTACTCAAAGTCTCGGAAGATATTATTAAACAACTTTTAGACTCAATAGACGCTCACAAATTCACTTACCAACATAAAGACGAGTGTAGAGAATCTATTTACCAAGATGATCCATGCAGTAAACAATTTACAGTGTCTGAACGAGAACATTTTACGTATGTGATCAGGGATGGTGTTGATGAATTGAAAAATATATTACGTGTTATGATTTGTGGGATTGGTATTTATCTGAAGATGTAGCGAGTTTAAATCTTAAGACTTAGTAATTATTTATTATTTAAAAAGTTTTATTATTATTATTATTATTATTATTATTATTATTATTATTATTATTATTATTATTATTATTATTATTATTATTATTATTATTATTATTATTAAAGAAAAAAACAGAAAAATCACATTTTCTGCTCTAAAACATTTAAAAAAAACTTTTAATAACTATCAATGGGTAGTTTATATATATATATATATATATATATATTATATATATATATATTATATATATTATATATTTTATTATTATATATCATGCATTTTGTAAATATTTCTCTAATATTAATTGAATAAATGAAAAATTATGTATTTATATAAATTAAAAAAAGAAAAAATATTATGTATTTCCTTAACCTTGTTCATATATATTTTACAAAAATATATGTCTCTGATAAAAAGATAAATGTTCCACAATATATGTGTGATGACACTATAACGAATAAATGAAAATATTGAAAAACGTATGTTAGTAGATTATAATATTGATTTATGTTTTTAAGCTTAGTTCAAGTTTATAAATAATATACATGATGAGATATATATTTATATTATATATATATATATTATTATATATATATATATTATATATTATATATATATATATATATATATATATATATATATATATATTATATATATATATATATTTATATTATTATATATATGTATTTCCGTTCTATAAGTTCTAGGAATATGCAACTTAATATATATCTTTGGGGAAATTATTTGAGAAAGAGTTATAACAAAGCATCTATGAAAGTTATGTATATTTTATTTTGTACGGTTAAAATTACTACATCTTTATAAGACTACAACATACTATTTTTATTCTTTTTTATACTTATATTAAAACTTAAAAGCACAATAAGAAGCCTTTCTCCGACCGGTTCTATCTGGGACCGAGAGAGGGAAGTTAGTTCGGCCACCGCCATGTTTACTTGTGACCGTTAGATGATAATAAGATATTATTTTTAAGAAGGAAAATTGTAATTGCTTTTAGGATAAATTTTAATGGTAAAAACTGTGAGGCTAATGGAAATGTTTATTTGTGAAATGGGCATTAGGACTGTCCTGTCAATCATGATGAAATTAATACGTTTTTTTTTAAAGAAGAATATCTAAATTTAAGCATATAAATTTTATATTTTAAAACTTTTTTCTATATTTATTAAGGCGATGTACTTTTTCCTGCATGGAATTCTGGTATAAATTGTTTATAATTTTGTAATTGGTACTATTTTGTGTATTTATTTATTAATTGCTAGGTTATTTTATCTAGTGATAAATGATTTTTATTTTATATGTCGAGGGAAAATTGTTTATTAAATATGTTATATATTACAAACCTTAAAGTTAAAAAAAATTTTCAAACTAAATGACAGCCAATTAAAATTTTCTAAAAGAAAAATAATTTGATCATTATACCGGTACGTTGGGGGAGTTACATCCTCAACATTCAAATAGACTCTGCTTCATGACGAGATATGTAAGGCATGAGCAGAGTCACTTTGCACAAAAAGGTGGATATTTGACTTAAAAATATGTTAAATTACTACCGGGTACATTTCTAACACTTGAAATTTGTGTAAAAGGTGTAATGAGAAGCTTAATGTTTTGGAGAGGTAGAAAAATATTATAATTATTATAATTGAAAGCTGGGTGTTCTTACTTGCTGTCTGGGAGTCTAGGTGTAATGTATACAGTAATATACATATTGGTTTTAATTCTTATGTATTGAAGATAGTCTTCATTTGAGAAAGCTTTATGAGAAAGGAGCTTTTAAAAAGTTTATGAATTATGTTTTGTATTTATTTATGTTACGGTAAATTACTACATCTTTAAGATAAAGATAAGTATTTTTATTCTTTTTTTATACCATTTAAACTTTAAAAGACATAAAGCATTTTATGAGGTTACTATCTGGGACGAGGGAGGGAATTTAGCTTAGGCAACCGCATGCTGTGCGTTAAAGAGTGCCGGGATGGGCCCTGGCAGCTCTGTTTTATTTTTATATTTAATTAGAGGTGTTAATAATCTATTAATGTCAAGATCGCTTGTAGTGTCATATTTGATACAATGTATTGATCATAAGATATTAAGATATAAAATATAGAGGATGGTGAATAAGATCTAGCAAAGCACATCGAGTACTTCACTTGCCCCTTTGCACGTTCTAAAACTTTATAATATATTGGATGAGAATAATAAATAAAATTTTTATTTGAGCATTGTCAATGACAATATCCATGTTTTTTTTTATATAATATAAAAATTATCTTATATTGATCTGTGATCAAAACAATAACAAGAAGGGATATTAATAAAGAAATACCATCAAACATCTTTGATACACTTGTTTTTATTAATAATTGTATTCGGGAAGTGAGTGATTTAATTCTATGCTCAATTAATTAATGATCTCACCCACTCGAGTACATTTTTGGTCAACCCCAGAACGACATGATGCATTAAAACCTTTCTGATAAATAAAGGGCAATAAATAAAAGAAATAATAATAAATAACGCCGTGATAATTAATGAAAGTGTACAGTATTACCTATACTCAAGTGAAGAATATATTTTTAATAATTGTTAAAAAGTAAGTCTAGTGGTTAGGTTTAATAATACTGAAAGCATATAGGGTAACGTGAAGAAAGTTTCTTTTTTTAAAAGAAAATAAAAAAGTCGTTACTCATTAAAAATAGTACTTTCATAAACAGAATATCACCACGCCTTTAAATAAAAAATAAAAAAAACAACAACAACAATGGGCCTGTTGCGGCAGTGAGCGTGAAGAACAGCTAAAAAAATAAAAAAATAAAAAAAACTGCTGCCAAAGTCGCATGAAAGCCGTAAACTACAAGGAAGCTTCGGCCTGCTAGCTGGGGGTGGGTAGAGAAGAAAGAAGAACTCCCCATCACTGAAACCCGCCAAAAGCACCTCAAGAAAAGCTCTCGTTAAAAACTTGAAACTCAAGAACAAAAAAGTTCAGATCTTGGACTTTATGACTCACTGTCCAAATGATTTTGCTGTTACGTGCGGTAGGTAAGATTAAATTTGATATAGACAAGCGAGCGCTAAAATAAACAACAACGAGAAGAAAAATAAAGTCTCTATGATGAAGACCTAAATACCCTAAAAATTAAACTTGCTTCTATTTTGAGACTAGCTAAGGTTTAAAATTGCCTGTCTTTCAAAACTCTCAACGGCTCGCAAGGACACCTTCAGAAGTCATCGAGAGAGGCATAGGAATTCCTCTCCCCACGAAAATGTTTTTTTTTTTTTTTTATCAACAAAGGTATTTTTGTTTAAAGTGAAATTTAATTTTTTTTTATTTGGTAATTAGTAGATTTGGTAATAAGGCCAAAAAAAAAAAAAAAAAAAAAAAAAAAATAAAAAAAAAAAGTTTAAATACCTCCTTAAATTTTTCCGCTGAAGTCAAATTATATTTGTTTTACTGTAGGAGCTGCGGCTCTAGTTACATACTGTCAGCATTAAAAAAATCTGACATTCTATATATATATATAATATTATATATATATCTATATATATATATATATATATATATATATTATATTATATATTCTATATATATATATATATATATATATATATATATTGTGTGTATAATAAGAGCCGTGAAATTATTTTAAAAACAAAGATTATTACTATATATTGATTAGAGACAGTCTTCTGATTGTAAAGGGCGTTACTTTCGATCCGTGCTGGATTCTCTGTCCGACGCAGTGAGTGGAAGACTATAGCAAGGATCGAAAGCTAACGCCATTCACAATCAGAAGACTGTCTCTTATAATATATAATAGTAATTATATTGTGTTTTAAGATTACTTCAGGCCTCCATTATAACAACATAACCTAGCGATTAACAGCTTTGAATTTCTCTCTCCTCTTTCTCTCTCTTCTATATTATATATATTATATATTTAATATATAGTATATATTATATATATATATATATTTATTATATAGTATTATATATATTATATTATATTATTACTATATAATATATTTAACACTCATTGTGGACACAAATAATACATTTATGATTGAATAACTAAAAAATTAAATACAATGAATTTTAAAAATAAATCATTTGACAAAAAAGAGAAAAAGTAAGTTCATTTTATATACAATAATTTTTAATTTTTTCTAAATAAAAATCATTACAACCATTCCAATACTAAATTATTTTGCGCGTCGTGGTTTACTTAAGGTCCATAAAAATAATAGTAGAGAAGAATATGACACATGTCGAAATGAAATCCAGCCTCCAATACTTTTTAATCTATTAGTGAACGATGTATCATAACTCACATCGCTTCACAGCCGCGACGGGATCCCATTTGGCATTCGTCAATGTGGGGTCATTCATTGGTCCAGGTATGCCAAACATATCTTCAAAACCGCCGACAATACACCACTTTTTCTTGTCATTTTGCCATATATGCAAGTTATGCATTAATTTTGTCCGGGAGAATCTATATCTATATTATTATATATATATATTAATTATATAATATATATATATATTATAATATAGATCTCTTTATATATTTATTTCTATATTTTATATATAATGTTCAATTATATTATATATATATATTACTTTATATAATATATATATTATATATATATACGGTATATATAACTTAAATAACTTAAAAATTTTATGTTTATTTTAAGATTAGAAAAGAACTTCCTTTCTTAAATTAATTGAAATTTATTTTTATAATATTTTGTAAAAATTTAAACTAAGTTGTAAAAATTTAGCCTAAAATTTTATGAGTCAGAGAAAATTATGTTATTTTACATTGCATTACCCTATATATATTATATTATTATAATATATATATATATATATACTTATATATTATTATATATATATATATATATATTTATATAATTATATATTATATCTATATATCTATATATATATATATATATATATTATATATATATATATATATTATATCTATATATATATTTATATATATAATATTATATAATATATATATATATATATTATACTATATATATATATATATTATATTATATATATTATAATATAATATATATATTATATATATATTATATCTATATATATTATATATATATTATTTATATTATTATATTATTTATATATTAATATATATTACATATATATATAATTATATTATTTATATAGTGTGGGATGATTATCGGTCATCGACAAAATGGCTAATTTTTCTCAATCGTCATATAGTCATAAGATTATTGACAAATCTTAGGAATTTTGGATAATTTAAACTCATAATAATTAATAATAATAATAATAATAATATATATATAATTAATGCATAATAATATATAAATATAATAATAATTAATATAATAATATAATATAATAATAATATATAATATATATATAATAATAATAATAATATAATAATAATATAATAATATATATTTATTTTTATATATACTATATTGATTATATATATATATATATTATATATTATTAATAATTATATATATTATTATTATATATTATTATATATATATATTTATATATATATATTATTTAATATATATATATATACGCCATTTTTGCTTATGGTATGTTGACATTCCAGTGCTAATGGTTTGAATTCTATTCTGCGTTCATTCACTCATCATCCAGAAAATCTTAGAGACACCTACCTTTTATGCAATATCATATACACAGTACTTATATATCCTTCTTCTAGACAACATTTACGACATTCCTATCCTTATGTTTGTTCTATGTGTGGGGAGAAAAATTTGCCAACATCGTATGTTCGTATGTTCTGCGTGTAGTAGAAGGCGACTATGGGATGAGTGTGTGGGTTTAGGTTGGTGCCCATTACCGTTATTTTGGCCAGAATGTAATGCATTCTCCGGTTAGGTTGATCGCGTAGCGAGGACTCTATTTCTATCTTTCGGGGAAATGTATGAATTATGGGTACATGGAATGTCAGAGGAAAAATGTTGAGGAGAAGAGGAGAAGGTGATGGTATTTATTTAGAAAAAGGGAAATTTGATCGGCTTGCTGGTGAATAGGGCGGGGCGGGAATTTTTGCCCGGGGCGGGGCGGGGTGCTTCTTAATTTAGCCCGGGGCGGGGCCGGGCCGGGGCGGGGCGGGGCGGGGTTAGCTAAAATGAGAAATGTAAGTCAAAACACTGAAAGTCTTAAAATTTAGGATGAAAATTAAATATAATTTCAATTAATTTATAATTTAAATTAAAAAAGGAATACATTTACTTAATTCATTTAAATAAATATTTTCGAAAGAATTTTTAGAAAATAATTGATGTACTAACCGCAGTGTTTAAATATATTATTATAATTATATATTATATATATACTTTATATATATTATATATTATATACTATCATATATTATATAATATATATTATATATTATATTTATATATATATATATTTTATATATATATATATTATTATATACTATATTATATAAACTAATTTGTCGTAGTGATATATTTATTTAGAGAGGAAGCCTTGGATTTTTTTTAGTATTTGCTTTACTGTCATTCATTTTATTAATAATTGTAACAAATTAAAAATTTGTTAAAGACTCTTTTTTTTAATGAAATAATTTTAAAAAGGAAAGCTAATTTTCGTCCGGAAACGCGAGACCCCTCGAGGCTAAGGGACTGGATTCATTTCTTGATCTTCATCTGTTAAGTGGTTGTTTTCAGCTGGTCTGCGTATTTTCTTCATGGTGCTTGTTAAAATTTTGTGTTTTTCAGATATTCATTTTGTATAAAATCTTTCTTAACTTCCGGGATGATTATTGTAGTTGTTACTATTATTATAAGCAAAAGGATTCCATGAATTTGCGATAGTTCGTGTGAATTTGATATTTTGATTATCTTTTATATTGTTGATATTGATAGAGGGGCCTGTGTATTACGCCTATGACTTGTTAAGCTGAATTTATGCTGTCTTGTGCAGGTCATTGTATGTTGATTTTTTACTTCTTTTGAAATCTATGGTTTCACCTATATTGTGTTTTATTGCAAGTATTGCAGGGGATGTGAAATATACAGCTTTGGGGGGAGATTTTCTTTTCGTTTTGGTGTTTTGAGAATGTTTTTTAGGTGATGTTATTTGATGGAATGAGGGTAATATATATTTTTTGGTATATTTGTTTTAACGGATATAATGGTAATTGAGGAATTGTAAAATAGGTGTTGCTATTTTCCGGGGGAAAGGTGCTATAGTATTCTTTTTTGCTTTGTTAAATGCTTTTTGTGATGAAAAACTCAGGAGTAAAGTGATTTGAAAGTTTGTGGATGTATTAGTTTCTTATGCTAGAAGAGGGGGAGAGCATTACGAAATGCAGGAATAGAGATGACAGAAAAGCTAATTTTGTGTTTGGGGAATGATTTGAGCAATGTTTAGTTGGTGGAATGTTGGTTTTGCTATATATGTAATTTGGCAAGTAATTGTTATTCATTGATTAGTTCCATATATATGTTACTGAGTATGGGAGACGTGGGGGATCATACTCAGTGCCGAAAGTTTGTTTTTGTATATTTGCATAAATGAAGAAGTTATGTTGTAATGGGAGATTGGCCTTCCCGTTTCATATATAAAAACAGCTCATTTCTCATTACAACATAAATTCTTTCATTTTAATGGCAATATTACAAACAAAAAACTTTCGGCTGAGTATGGGATCCACTGTTCCCATACCCCAATACAGAATTTCAATACAGAATTTTTATCATTTTTAACACTTTATTAAACAATAGTTTAATGGTTGATATGTAGATAATTTTTGTCTCCCTCTCCAACACCAGCTATGATGTCCTACTATATTACTATATTATGCTTCAGTTTCAGTATACGATGAAATGTTCAACAACTCTTCGTTTCGTCTTAATAGGTGAATACAATCATTGCAATTTCTATATTATGCAACTTCGGCAAATATAAGTTGGCTAT
>JABUQX010071475.1:22500-47947 GCA_015478945.1 Trachelipus rathkii | reverse complement strand
CAACAGAAGATTGCTGCTGATTTGGCGAGAAAAAGAAATAGCTGCTGCTTTGAGGAAAAAAATTAGCTGCTACTTAGAGGAGAAAAAGTTGGCGCTTGAAGCTGAAAGGGAGAAAGCTAAGCTTGAAGATGAAAGGGAGAAAGCTAAGCTTGAAGCTGAAAGGGAGAAAGCTAAGCTGAGCTGAAAGGGAGAAAGCTAAGCTTGAAGATGAAAGAAAAAAAGCTAAGCTTGAGGTTGAAGCGGAGTAGAAAAAAGCTAAGCTTGAAGTTGAAGCGGAGTAGAGAAAGCTAAGATCGAAGCTGAAAAGCGCAAAGAGTTAAGTCAGAAGCAGAAGAAAGAATGCTACAGATGAAGCTTGATGCCAAAGATAAACAGCGTCAGCATGACGCAGCAATAGCTTCACAAAGCACGCAGAGCAGCCACAGCACTTCTTACGCCAGCAAGTACCGAAGTTGAAGCTTCCATTCTTCGATGAGAGAAAAAATGATATAGAAGAATACTTGTTAATGTTCGAAAAACAAGACGAGGCGAACGACTCCCTATGGAAAAAGCGAGCAATTTGTTTAGGCGTGGTTCTTTGACAAGTAAGGCGGTAATGTGCAAACAATTGCCTGTCGCAGAAGCTGAAGAAATTATGAAGGCCTAAAAAAGCTTGTTTAGAGAGGTTACGGTCTCACAGAAGTGGGTTACTGTGCTAGTACAAAACCATGATGTCCTACGGAGGATCACAATCCTAGGTCGTACTTAAGAAAATAAATTGAAGCCCTGGAAAAGGGATACTGCCAGCAAACTGTAACACTGACACCAGATGATATCATTGAGTTTTTGAAGAAATGGTATTTAAATACTGTCCCCAAAGAACTCGCTACCTACCTAAGGGAGACAAAGAAGAAGATACCGGAAGAGATCATAGATAGTTCAGAGGGATACATGGAAGCTCATCGTTTAAAACTCGCAACAAACAGTCACACACGAATTCACAATCACGCGGAAAAGAGTCATCATAATAACAGTAATAATTTTAGATCGAGAGGCAGTGGTTACTCAACGAATAGTAATCATAAAAGCAGTGACCAACGTACGTCGAGGGTAACAAACAATGAAAGCAGGATCGGTGGAGGAAGCGGTGACAGACAGGGTCAGCGTCGCAGTAGCAGTGAGCCCAGGGTGGTGATCATGCTTCAAATGTCAAAGGAGAGGGCATCTCGCCAGAGACTGTAGGGCCCCTCCATATTTCAACAATAGTAGAAGAGGGACAGAGTAGTTCAGGCCAGGACAGAGAAGAGAAAGAGCACAGGGAGCATCCGGAGTCCTGAAAGCGGCAGTAAAGTTCCTGATTGCGTTCAGGTGAAGAGCCGGAAGTCTCCTGAATGAAATAAAAGAAGGTGGAAAACGACAGACTGTCACACCTACCTGTGTTATGGGATGGTGAATGGCTACCAAGTCAAAACCCTCCGTGATACGGTGTAATGTTGTTGTCGTGCGAAAGAAAATTCCGTACCGAAGAGCTGTTATGTGGAAGACAAACATGAAAATAAGATTGCGCGACGGTACGGTGATAGGAAGCTCCTCTCGCAAGTATCGATGTGGATACCCTTTATTACGTGGGTAGGACAACCGCAGCTGTGCTGCCGGAAGCGTCTAGATTAGTCATTGGGAATGTTCAAAAGGTGCATTGCCCTTAGGCAAGCCTAAACCTCGCATGCGGAGTCGACTGGAGTGTCGAGGTCTCGCTAAAGTAGAAGGACGAGCATTAACCAAGAAGTTGGCTATTCCCCATCGCCGAGAACGCTGAGGAAAGTTCTTATGAAGAATCTGAACAAACAATCATAGTTTGAATGGGCGAGTTTGGAGGTGGAAGAATTTTACAGAGGAAAACCGTCCGTACCACAGTCTTTTGGACGTCGAGAAAAGAGATGTCGAAACAAACGGAGCCATCACTGAATGTGATCACAGGGTCCCAGTGTTCCTAAGTATGAGGAAGTTACAGAAAAAGAAGAAGTTGAAGTCCCTATAAAACCACTAATAGATGTTGAAGAAGGTACAGAAGTACCGGGTGTCCCAGTGACATCAGTTGAAGAGAGTACACGCTGGTCTGATGAAGTAGATCGTGTTAATGAGGATGGTGAATCATTGAGAGGTGAGATAGCCGCGCGCACACAAAGTTCCAGAAAGAAGAATGTAGTAGCTGTGGGTGAAGGAGAGGAGATGACTCATAGTGAAGATCTACAGGAACTTGATAGTGATCGGGAGACTTTTAAGAGTAAACAGAAGGACGATGTTACTCTACAGAGGGTGTGGAGGTCAATAGAAAAAGGTGAGAACAAATATATGGTAAAGAATGGTGTACTATTTAAAAGAGTTATGGAAAATCAGCAGGAGAGATTCACTTTGGTTGTACCAAAAGAATATAGGAGTAGGGTGATGAAGATGGCACATGATGAAGTCTTCGGTGGCCATCAAGGTGTAAAGAAGACAATGGGTAAGATCACACAACAGTTCTATTGGCCAAATATACATCAAGATGTAACAAAACATTGTTACTCATGTGATATATGTCAGAGAACGTGCCCGAAAGCTCGGTGAAGAAAATACCTCTGTGTCCTATGCCCATCATTGAGGAGCCTTTTCAAAGGGTAATTATTGACCTGATCGGACCTATCTCACCACCATCTCAGAAGGGCATCAGTATGTCCTAACGCTTGTGGAGCGGCCACGCGTTATCCGGAAGCTGTACCTCTAAAGAGTATTACTGCCACAGAAAGTTACCGAAGCTTGGTATCTATTTTCATGAGGTTGGGGGTGCCAAAAAAAATACTCAGTGACAATGGTCGTCAGTTCACTTCTGATTTAATGAGGGACGTGACGAAGATGCTTAATATTAAGCAGAAGTTCTCTAGTATTTACCACCCAATGAGTCAAGGATTGACAGAAAAGTTCAATGGTACCTTGAAAAGAATGCTCAAGAGAATGTGCAGTGAGCAAGTGAGAAAATGGCATAAGTTTCTAAGCCATTATATTTGCATAATAGGGAGGTCCTCCGCAGGATTCCACAGATTTCTCTCCATTCGAGCGGCCTGTACGGAAGGACTTGTGCCGAGTCCAATGCAAATTTTGCATGAAATTTGGGCAGGAGATTATCAATCCTTGAAGATGCAAGGTCAACATACAAGGTATGTTTTGGCACTTGCCAAGAAAAGGCTACTTAAACCGAAACTTCTAAATGTTGGACTTAGAGAAAACTAGCATGAGCCCAGATTTCACAATAAGAAATATTACGACAGAGGCGCGTAAGACCAGAAGGCTGAATAGTAGAGACTGGCTCTCGTTCTTCTACCAACTTTCCACAATAAGATGCTTGATGAGATGGAGGACCGTACACAGTGTGGAATTGTTACTGGTAAGGATAATTACCAAAGTATCCAGTTGATGCATGTAATTAAGGACTACCATATCAATCTACTAAAGAAATATAAGAGAGAGAGAGAGTGAAGAAGAAGAAAAGAGAGATGACCAACGATCGGGGGATATCGGTGCTTCTGCGGTGCTCTTAGACACCGAGAACGAAGAAAATATCGCTTTAGTGGACATGAATCCTACAATGGTACAGAAGGAGAAGCTGTCTGACACAAAGATCAGTAAAGACATCACAGATTCTATGAGGAGAGAGTTGGTGGAGATCCTAGAAAAGCATGAAGAAATTTTTACGGACGTGCCTGGCACTGCGAAGAATTACTATCATGCGATAGACCTTATAGATGATACCTCCCATCAGACTGAATAGCCATTATAATGTTACCTTTCACGACGCCGGACAGAACTGAAGAAGAGACCAGATAAGATGAACAAATGGCGTATTCATAGTTGCCTTCCACGTCCGCGCCATATTCAGCGCCAGTAGTCGTTGTTCAGAAAAAGGACGGGAGTAAAAGGGTATGCTCCGACTATAGGGCCTTAAATAGGATCACGGTCTTCGATCCTGAGCCTATGACCACTACCCAGACTTTATTCACCAAGTTTGCCAAGGATAAGTTTTACACAAAACTCGACCTAGCTAAGGGTATGGCAAATAAAAATAAAAAGCCTGAGGACTGCCAAAAAACCGCTTTTTCAAACCCCGAAGATGGCCATTCTCCATTACCTTCAAGCTGGCCGTTCGGTATGGTGAATTGCCGGCACAACGCTTGTGAGGCAATTGCGCAGGATCCTGAGGTATCAACTGATGTTTGACTTTTACTTGATGATATTATCGTCCTCCCCAGACCTGGGCGCCGAACATACGTATCACATGGAGCATCTGCTTACTTACAAAGACTCCAAAAGAGGAGGGATTTCACCATCAGACCGACGAAGTGCGAGTTTTGCTCTCGTTCGCAGTGTTGATTCTTAGCGTCATTACATTGCAATGGCTACTAAAGATTGCTATGAAGACAATGTAGTCAAGATCAAAAGGACAGAAGCCCACCTAAGAATAAAAAGCAAGTAAGGTCTTTCTTTAGGGCTCACTGGTTATTACCAGGATTTTGTGAAAAACTATGCACAAATTGCAGCGCATTGACTACCTGACGAAGAAGGGAGTGGAGCCAACAAAATAAGGTGGTAAGTCAAAACAATTCAGGCAGGCGTTCGAGTGAACTATAAGAATGTCTTTGAGCTCCTGAAACCGATTCTAAAGATGCCAGAATGTGGAGAAGACATTTCACGCTACAAGGGATGCATCCGTGCAACTTCACGAGCGATATCTCCTCCACAGGAAGACGGAGATCCTTCATTCTAATCACTACGGAAGTAAAGAAATGTCGAGAACTCAGCAAGGCATTTCTACTTTGAGAAGGAGCATTAGCGATTGTGATGGGGCATCAGAAAATCTCGAGCCCATACCTTTACGGAGTAAGGAAGTTTATCCTTCAGTCGATCACAGACCGTCTGACGGCGATGAACAAGAAAGAGGATGAATAATAACAGGATAATGAGGTGGTCTCTATACCTCCAGAGAGATTCCGGTTTATCCTGAACCACATTAGTGGGAAAGATAACGTCATTGCTGACTACCTAAGCAGATCGTATGCCGATGTATTAATTTGGGTTCATCATTCAAAAAGCCTCTACAGAAGAAGGAGCGGCAATGATTAAATGAAACAACAATGTTTATCAATCATGTAAATAATAAGCAAAGTTACCAACTTTGCTCTTGTTGGGTGGCGCCAAAGATGTAAGCCAGTATGACCATTGAAGAATATAAATTGTCTTCATTTGTTATTTGTTTAAAATAGAGATCACGTGTTGCCATTGCAATATCGTTTATTTTTGTTCTATATTCCAAGTGTAGTCTGCAAAGGCCCAGTCAAAATACTGTAAATATGTTTTTTTATTGTAAGGAGAAACAATAACCAATGAGAATTCATCTTTTGAAACTTATTTGAAATCTGAATTGTCATTGGTCATTGTGTCAAAGCTTTATGAATAATAATATTAATATTATTATTTCAATTATTATATATTATATTATTATTATTATTATTATATTATTATTATTTGATTATTATTAATATTATTATTTGATTTAATATTTTTAAAGCGATTTAAGGCTACTGCGCTATAACTTATATATATTATTATATATATAAATATTTTTATATATATATATAAATAAATATTTATGGAATAAATGCATTATTTTTGTAAGGTGTGGTAGTTCTTAATCTCAATTTATGTTAGCTTTTTTATCCTGATTGCCAAAGAAGGATTGGTCATTTCTTTGAGAAATACTTATATGATTTATATAAGAAATGCCTAATCCCGCCTTTCCTTGAGGATCGGCATTGCTTTATATATTTATTTTCGAAATTAAATTGATAATGTATTACATTATTTTACTTTACTTATTTCAAGGGCTGTGATTCGATAAGAGTCGTGTAATCTGTATTACTGAGATTCGATTTAAATAGTTAAAAACCAAGAATATTTTGAAATCTTTTCGCTTCATTGTCGTAACCGAAGGTGTTATACAGTTGGTAGTTGTGAATTGCCTTAATATCTCGATCAAAATTTTATATGTGTTTAAGTATATATTTTGTAGCAAGCAGTGTTTTGTTCCTGTGATTTATTGTAAAAGTGTATGTAATATTTTTATTTTCAAATTAAATATGGTGATTTAATTTCAAGGTGTAAAATATTGCAGTCTTATTTATTGTAAAGATAAAAGTATTTAAAGGTGTGTTCATACCTATTATGTATATAATTATATTTTTATGTGTATCAATGCATCAGAGCGTCGTCTGTAATTATTGCATTTGTAAGGTGCATGTTTGAATCGTTTTGCTAGATATTACTGGCAGGTAAGCTTGTATTTTATATATTTTATTTTTTTTGAAGTTTCGCAATTATTATATTGTGTTGGATGTAATTAAATGGAAAACATTTATACAAGTTTAAAATAATTTATTATTTTTAACCAATCGCAATTGTCAAAGTCACAATTTTGTTTGTTAAAAAGATTTGTGTAATAATTACCAATAGGCAAACTCTTTGGCATGAGTAACCCTTGTTTTATATGAGAGCTGGTCTTGCATTGTCTTGTGCACACTGAAATATCGACGTCTTTTGTAAATTGTTAAATCACTTAAGTTCAAGTATAAGAGTAATTATTTTTAGTTATTGTTTTCATGGTTTTATATTTTGGTAATATAATTTGTTATTTTATATACATCTTTGAACATAATATGTTATGTATTCATTTATATACATATTTATGGGCGAGGATCTATATATAATTTAATATTGTAGTGGAGTATTTCTACCTATTGTTTAATAATGCTTGCATATTACAATGCGTGCACATATTAAAATTGTACATATGGCATGTTATATATAATGATGCCGTTCGTTGAGTCTGTATTGCAAAAAGGAACATTTAAAAGTATAAAAATATAATTAATATTATGGTAACTGAGCGTTCTCATCTATTTTTAGAGAATAAATTACCTTCGACATCTAACTTGCATGTACTGGGATGGATGCATAAACCCTAGTCTTGTATAAAGCAGTACACATTCATTTAGTTTTTTATTATAAGTATTTTTAAATTTTTTCCAGTAGTTTTCTTGAGTGTGTCCAAAGGTATATTATTTTCTGTATTTATTTAAAAATTTCAAGTAGCAATTATTTTAGGTCTTAAAGACATTGAGTTCATGATCAAAGTATTGATCACAAGACAAGTAAATTCTTTGATAACGAATGATATTGACTGATCAGGTTTTCACATAAAGCAACGAACCCGGTCAAACCGTTGTTTACACATTGAAGCATCTTCAGTGGCAGATAGGTTGGTGAGTTTTAAAGTATAAAATGCACTACATTATTGCACAGGCCGGTAGCTCATTTCAACAGGAGATCTAGATACTGTTTACAATATAGTTTGAGAATCTAAAGAAAGGATAGTTTGGTTGGCATTGTCAAGGCGTGGCCTGCCAAGATTGTTACAGTCTAAGAGTAAAGTTTTGGAACATTTAATTTAATATCTTTTCAGCCAGTCCATTACATATATATATATATTATATTATTTTTATATAATATATTTTTTATTATATATAATATATGATATTATATGATAATTTAATATATATATATATATATATAATATATAATATATATATACTATATTAATATATATAATATATATATAATATATATATATATTATTATATATATATCATTTTTAGCTATAATAGCTAGATAGTTCTGCTTACTGATAAGAAATCGGAAGGTATTTAGTTTCTCTAGCTTGAATAATTGCCGGCTAGCTATGCCTGTCTAAAAGTTTAATAGTATAATATTCAGTTTAGTTAAAATAAGATAAAAAAAATGTTTCTAGCCTCATAATGAGAAATCAAAAAAAAAAAAAAAATTGATAGCCCAATGAAAAAAAAATACCATATAAAAATCGACATGAATGTGTTACCCTAGGAATGATGTCGTAATGTAAGAGGTTAAAAAATTATATAAATTTTAGCGTTTGAGAAAATTTTAGTTAGGATTTCTTTCTCTTTATTAAATTTTAAAGGTTTTCTCTTTTCAATATAAATTGCTTAATAAATTTTGAAATTTATGAAACACAAAACAAAGAAACACCACAAACTGAAGTTTTCTTACATTTATTAAAGAGGATTGCTTTAATTGCGTGGGGAAGCAAATTCAAAATCGAAATGTACTCTATAAAATAAAATATTTAATTGTCTGTTAAATTTATGACACCTATGAAATTAATATAAGATCATTATTTTTATCTGCAACTTCATTAGCTTGATTTTAATTTAGTAACACTTCATTAACCAATTTACCTTAACCATGGTGGTACAATATAGTAACACTCCCTTAACCAATTTAACCATGATGGTACAATTCAGTAACACTCCCTAAACCAATTTACCTTAACCATGATGGTACAATTCAGTAACACTCCCTAAACCAATTTACCTTAACCATGATGGTATAATTCAGTAACACTCCCTAAACCAATTTACCTTAACCATGATGGTACAATTCAGCAACACTCCCTAAACCAATTTACCTTAACCATGATGGTACAATTCAGTAACATTCCCTAAACCAATTTACTTTAACCATGATGGTCCAATTCCAAAATCATGAGCTTTGCCTCAAAGTCAATCTACCAATTATCATTGACAGTGAAAAACTTTTGTGAGATGGGACCATCGAAATATAAGCAGTTAGATGGAAATTATACAAATGAAATAATAAATATAATAATTAATGTTTTAATTTCATGTAAATGTTTTAATTTCATGTAACTTTTTATTATATTAGAATTATATTAATTATTTACAAATTTCTTAACTCTGGCAATTCGCGAACCTTGTATCTTACCACTTGATAAGCGTTAAAAAAATGTATCAATATACATAACAGATTAGAAAAAAAAGAAATTTTCAGAAGAAATATTAAATATTATCTTAAAACAGGTATGATGTCAGCTTACATTAGATAAGCAATAAGAAATGTGCAAAGTTAACAATATATAACAAAATCGAACCAACAATATCAAAATTTTGATAAAATTGACGAACTTCGCTTAATCTAATCAGTTAAAGTAAACATTTTTATTTGAATATTAAATATTATATATATATATTATTATATATATATAATTATATATAATATATATATAGATATATATAATATATATACCATTTAAAGTTATATAATATTAATATATAATATATATTATATATTATATATATAAATATATATATATATATATATAGATATATTACCTATTTATATTATATATATATATGTATATATCTATTATATATTATATATTTTATTATATATCATATATATATATACTATATTATATATATAATTATTATATATATAAATATTATATATATATATATATATAGATATATAATATTATAATATTATATATATTTTATATTATTAGTATTAATATTAATTATTATTATTTACTATAATATATATATATTTATATATTATATATTATATATATATATACTAATATATATATATTATATATATATATATTGTGACGATTAAAAGACCAAAAACAAACTTTACAGTGACCTGAAGTATTCTGATAATTTGGCACAGGCCCCCAGATGTTATTAGCATCAACGCCGGTTTTATGCAAACCGTAGAAAAAGGCACTTTAACTTATTAAATAAAACTTACAACAAGATATCCTGAAGATAAAGGAACTTACCGAATATAATGTTAGTTAATATGATACAGTGGTGCCTTCTTTTGCATCGGATTCGTTTTTTACTTATAAAACTGGTAAGGAATATTCCCAACGAATATTTATAATAGATGGAAATACTAAAACAATTGATAAATAAATGGTGAAAGGGTCGTAATTAACACTCACTTGATAAGAAATAAAGAAAATATAATTAAAAAAAAATAAATACTTGTTACAAACTACAAGTCTTGACTTTCAGAAGTTTATGGACAAATTTATATATTAACTATATATTATATAATATATTAATAAATATATATATATATATATATATAATATATATATATATATATATAATATATATATATATATAATATATTATATATATATTATATAATATTATATATATATAATATATATATATATATATTATATATACATATATAATATTATTATAAATATATATTTATAATATATTATATATTTATATATATTAATAATTTAATATATATATTATATTATAATATATAATATATATATATATATATATAATATATGTATATATATAATTAATAAAATATTAATAATATATTAAATTATTTTTTTTTATATATATTATTAGATATTTATGCATATATATTTTATTGCTTAAATTTGATACGAAATATATTAGAATAAGTATATGGGATCTTAACCTATATTAAAAAGAAAAAAATATTGAAAAAAATAGCTGTAGAATAGCGTAGATATGAATCGACAGAAAATGCCAATCAGCGTGCATCTTTGCAATAGCTATTTTACATTGCATAATAATGATAAACATAAATATTATTAAATATTCAATATTTATTATTATTAATATATTGAAAATAGAACGTTTACTTGTATGTTGTTATTTTTCTTTATAAAAAAAAATAATGATAAATAGAGAAAATTTCAACATACCAAGCAAAAAACAGCTTTCTAGGGATTCAAATCCAGCTGGAGTGCTTGCGAAACGAGGGTTGCCACCCGATTTAACAATTTGAAAATTATGCAAAATACATAGCAAGCAACATATTAAAATGATTGAAAAACAAACCGAGAAACGATTGAAACATTAACGTTAACTTTATTATGACAATACTTAATGTTTTAATTAAGAAATAAATTAAAGAAACAACAAGACTTACTTCTGAATATGTTTACCGTTACCTTTCGATTCAGGTTGAGTTGGTACTTCTGTCGCATTTACTGAGGTGAGATTTCACAACTGAGCATTTACGATTGCAAAAAACAAAACAAAATGCTAATGAATACTTTCACTACTCGGATAATTTAAGGTTACAAATTATCACTGAATAAAACCTTATGATATTGACGATCATTATTATATACGAAAAACTATTAATTAATGCACATTGGAACCATAAATAACACAACTGGTAACCTAGATTTTCAAATACACCGACAAACATACAGCGTAAAGGTAGTACTATTGCCACACATATGAAAAAGGGATATTGCCAGATTCTCCAAGCAACATGCTGTCGCCAACAAGATATTAAGTAAAAGCCAAAATTAATGAAAATTTTATAATATATATTAAACCATTTAAACCAAGATACATTCAAACATCCATTGACAAAGCTTCCACACAGAGGGATTAAACATATATCTAAATTCATTCCTTTTCTCTAAACAAAATATATAATCTACTTGAGAGCATGTGGGCGTGGCTATCGTCTTAGCAACGTTGAGGATCGGAAATAAAAAAAAAAACAATCCTACTAAAAATTCAAAGAAAAGACTACCTATTATTGGAATTTTGATGACCACACCGCGGAAAATATATTATGTGTCCACAGATTCTTAATAAAAAATAAAATTTCAGGTTTATATATAATAAATATATATATTTAAATATTATAATATTTTAATATATTATATATATATATAATATATTTATATATATATATTTATATATATAATATGTATATATTATATATATAGATATAATATACTATTATAATATACTATATATATATATATATATATATTACTATATATATCCTATATTATATATAATATTATATATATTTATATATATATATATATATTATATATATATATATATATATTTTTATAATATATATTATATTATATATATTATTAATATATTATATATATATATTATATATATATATTGCTGTGCTTTGATTACTCTTAAAAAATAATGAATAATAATGATAATTAATAATAAAATAATAATAATAATTAATAATAAATAATTATAATAATAATAATAATAATAAATAATAATAATAATAATAATAATAATAATAATAAAATAATAATAATAAAATAATAATAATAATGAAATAATAATACTAATAAAATAATAGTATCTTTGAGAAAGAATAAACAATCTTGCCGACATGCAATTCACTGTCATTACCATTAGTAAATAGAAGGTTTACCTTTGTACATAAATGAAAAATATATTCATAATATATATATATATATATAATAATATATAATTATATATATATATATATATTATTATTATACTTTATATATATACTATTATATATATATATATTATATAATATAATATATTATATACTATATATAGGTGTCGGGGTTGACTTCGCCAAGAACTTCATGTTCCATTAATTGGAGGGTAGTTAAACATCAAATGGGAAAACTTACTTTAATCAAGAATATAAAGTATGGGGCATTGCTTCAAGCGTTACATCTTAGCACCCGCCCTTACCCAAGCGAATACGTTGGTAATTTCTGCTTACTTGCATTTTCACAGCCTTTGATCTGGTGAAGAACAAGAAGAAATTCCTGAAAGGTTCGCATTTTGCATGTACAATGCCTGTTGAGCGTCTTGATACTCATATTAATCGCAATCTTCTTGCGTCACGGAAGGAACTCGTACTGAATACCTGAATGACACTATCACTGGCAACGACCATACAAACACACAATAAAATAACCTCATACCAGTCTGGTAACCATATTATATGATAATCTCGCCATAGTATCCAGTCGGAGTCTAGCATCTGTCTTCTTATCACATCCCATTACCGGAGATCACATACTATATCGAACTATCTCAATAGCATCCTCTCTGTCTATCTATATCTTCCTTTCCACTCTATACTCCTAGAAGTAAGAGGACGGTGCTTTATTCAAAGCAAATAACCAGGTAAAATAATCAAATTAACTATTATTTCATAATCTCATTAACTAATAGAGATATACCTTTCTCAATTACAGATCATTCCTTCATGTAGTGACTATTCGCGATACACTTTAAGAAAATAGAATAGTGGGTGTGAGTTGGACTACTCTTATCATCGTCTCCCCTTTTACTCAACTTCCACCATACTCCTTTATTCCACCTCACTTCAAAATTCTGTTCCGAGCGCTTCCAGCTCATCTCTTCAACTATCATCATCATTTCGACGAACGATGGAGACTTCATTAAATCAATAGAGACATCTGTGACCTCCATACTATCTCTCATGCTTACAGCTTTTCCTTCACACCGGTTCTTCTTCCTCACTTCTCTCCTACACGCTTCATTCTTTTCGCAGTCCGTTTCTCTTACATGTTTCATCCTTTCT
Source organism: Trachelipus rathkii (assembly GCA_015478945.1). NCBI lineage: Eukaryota > Metazoa > Arthropoda > Malacostraca > Isopoda > Trachelipodidae > Trachelipus > Trachelipus rathkii. Next base: position 34,606 of record JABUQX010071475.1, on the reverse strand, counting down.
CTTTCAATTTTACATTTCTTTCTCCTCGCATGTCTCGCCATGTTTCGTCTTCTCTGACGGGCACTACTACACCCTTCGCTTTCAACACTTGACTCGTCATTTTTAATGTCACATATGACCTTCTGTGTTGTGTTTTCTTGAACACATGTCTTATCTAAACATTCATATAATTCTTCAATCACCAATGTCTTCTGTGGTAAATCCTTCAAATCTTCTTTGAGATTAACCTCCTCCACTTCGACTGCACATTCTTTCAAACATTCGGACGTAGGACGTTTCGTCTGATCGTCTTCTATACTTTCCAAAAGTAGGTCTTCACACACAGTTCTATTCTGCTCATCCTTCTTGTTCGACCGCCAAACTTTCTCTCGTGTGGGGTCAAGGATTTGTTCTTCCTCGAAGTCGATATGATCTTGATTCAATACAAATGTCGGCTCGCCTTCTGCGGGCAACATCTCGCTGAAGCAGCTTAATATATTTTCGAGCTCTATGCACACGTAGTTGCGGTATTTCCCATATCTACATCAGTGTGTCTGTGAGTATAGTTCGCCTAGACCCGTTTATGCTTGATCTGAACATAAATATTAGTCGATTATGCTTATCTTTCATCTATATATGATTGAGGTTCGCATTATATATCACTATCAAGTAGTTGTGTGTATTCTGAGGGCTTCATATTTCATCTTTCTTACTAATGAGAGGTTTTTCTCAATAAGTAATGTTTATATTAATGAACAATCAATCTATTATGAGTGATTATCAACATATATATGAATGGCTGTAATATATTATTACGGCATGTAAAACACATTTCCTCATTCCAAGTTTAGTAGATCAAATTCTTTCCATCTACTTTATGATATTACTGACTGATTGTTACTCTGGCCCTATGTCCTCGACTCGCCTTCTCGAGTAAAGGCAGCATTACTGACAGACACTGCACCACATCATAGTTGTTTAGTCACATCATATGTTGTGTGACAGTCGCATCTAGCGCGACTGCACATTTACAGTGTCACGTTCACACTATTTTAGCTGTAGACCTCTCTTAATCTTAGTGTAAGTGTGAATTTTACCTAATATCAACTTCATTCTACTGTACCTTTATATATACTTCAATTAAATGGGATTATATAGCCAATAATCCTCTATATATAGTAGAGTTTAAACTTCTTATGCACTCATTTACTGCTAATTTCATAGGAAAATGGGCATACTTAGCCTACTACGTACTATCCCAATATACTTGAGTAAATATTCGGGCTCATAAACAGTATGAATTATATATGTGTGTATATAAACTCCTCTGGTAATATATCAAATCTGTGTACTCACCACATAGTGAACTGCACACCATAGCTGGTGATCGTATAGTTCTACACATTATAGTCCTCAAGGAGCGACTAAGTGTCACGATCACACCTATTTTACTTAGACAATTACTATATATTATGAGCCATATTGGACATTTAACTGCTGCTTCCGCTATACTTACTACAGGGATACTATATAATAAGGTATAATAGTGGTTTATTTATATCCATACCTGATATATTATGTACATATACTGTAGAATGACACATAAGATACAGAATTGTCAGTACAAGCATTCATATTAGACCTTAATATTATATAAATACCAGTATATATATTTATCATACTTATATATATATTATCTTACCTCCTTATTTATATATGATACGACATAAACATTTCTTTAATGATATAATATATATAAATAGTCAATATTATACATCCACGAATCTACTACATCAATACAACTAACTATATACACTTATTATAAAACCATAATTATACGTATATACATATACTACGTTCAACCTACTACAGGGTATATAGATTTAATGATGAGATATATACCAACATACTCAGTATTACCTTTTATATATATAATATATAAATATATTATAATATATAATATATATATAGTATATATATATATATATATATATTCTATATATATAATATATATAATAATAATACTTAGATACATATATATATATAGTGAACCTTACTATACTGTGCCATTACTATGTGATAATGTCAATTATCACCCATTATTCATGTTGTGAATTCAAACTATGGCGGTTGCACACATAGCGTGAATCGGCATGTTTAGTATCAGACATCGGCCATATAAAGTAAATTAAATACCAGTATGGAGCTTTATCGTCCTCTTCAAAGATATATATGCACAGATGGCATATATATAGTATTAAATTGATTTCAGGTTTATCTTCCTATCTGTAACGGTTTGATTAAACGTTGAACCCTCTATTTTATCTAATATAACAGCTAGTATGGGATAAGTGATATCTATTTAGCTGAACTAGTGCCCCTATAATCTTTGGTCACTTATAATAATAGCACTAGTGATGCCAATTTCGCGGATACTCTCACTTTATATAGTAGCTCCTTGTACGGTGCTCTAATATAAACTTACTTCTTTTGCCTCAATACTACTAGAGTGACGCATACGACCCGCTTCCTAATTATTCTTTTGATTTCGACAGCATGTTTGATCTATTCTTATGTAACTGGCTCTTCCCTTCTAATTATTTCTATGTATATAACATTACTATTGTTACATATCGTGTGTCTTATTACCTCATATATATATAATTATAACTACATTTGGTGACTACTTTGTTTAGTGAGTCAGCTAAACTCATTACTTAAAATATATATATTCACCTGGTTATAAAAAGTATCTCGTAATATAGAGTACTAAATATATATATTTATACTAATAGTATATATAATACTAGGATTAATAATCTTATTATACTTCTGTTTTTTAATAACAGTCATATACTAGTACTTCGCTAAATCCTTCGTAGAATATCAGACCATGACTGTCTACAGAAATAAATGACACCAGATCATCGAAAGTCTCTTTGACATTTGCCGCGGTGATCCATTTTTTCAATGATTCCATAATTCTGGCCATGTAAACCTTTGGATTGTCGTCTTCTACTGGCGACATAGCTTTTATATATTTGATCGATACTCCTGCTCTCTGTCTATAAATTATCATTAATCTGAAAAAAGATATTGTAGTAGCTATATATGTATTTACTAATATAAGTTATACACTTACGTATTATATTTGTTTATATATATGCATTCTTTCATAATAACATAAGGTATAAACTGTAGTTAATATAACTACTTATCACATACTACTTTTATACTAGGTTATACAAGCACCGTATCCCAAATATAGTATATAATGTATAATTGATGTATAAATATTTTCTTATTATTATGTATGTAAATATAGCATATTTTATAGCCTTAATATATATGACTCATAGTATATCTCAATAAATAAATTTACTTATAAAGATTAATTATTATCTAAATGTTATATATGTTTAAGTACATTCTCATATACAAAATTTATATAGTATTATAGAATTTTTATTAATAGCTTTATGGAATTTTGATCGTACGTGAGTATCGTATATTCATTGAGCTAATCTATTAGTACTATATATATATGGGAGAGTAATTATTATAATTAGATAAAATCATATATATTGAAGATATAGTATACTATTTAGCTCGCCATTCAAATCTCAATGGAGTAGTGCATCGCATCATACTGGATGACTGCACAATTAGATGTCATACGTTTCCCCACTTTCCTTGCTTACATTCGTAATGTTTCTATATTAAATTTTATATTAATTCATCCTTACTTTATTCAGATCTTATACCACTTTAAGTACATTCTTTATAATATTTCTTTCACACATAGCTTTGAAATTATTCTTATATTCTATCTGTCATATATATCTATTAGACTCATTCATGACTCTGCAATATCATATGTGCGTTTCTTCTTCTTAGTTCCCATACGACTACTTGGACGCGTGCACCCATAGTTGATGTAGCGACACTTCTGTGAGTGCTATCACACATTGTCCACGTTCACACCCCTATTTAGTGCCTTTAGACCTCTATTATTTATCATGTATACATAACTCCCAAAACTCCTTTACACTATTATTTGCAGTCTCTCTTTATCTCATTCAATATGCTACTAAGCTTATTATATCCTCGTGAGCAGGTTAGGAAGCTATAGTATATACATACAGTACTCCAGATATTATATATTTTAATATAATAGTGCTCTGCCAAAGAGCTTCAAACTAATAAAGCTTCCTATCATACTAGTAACACACTTAAGTAAATTTTTATTTACTAGTAAGTTTATATAGTCACTAATATCGCACAACCCATTTATTCGATTATTAGCGGATCGTGGATGAAAAGAATTTCTCACTTTACTTAAAATAGTCCAGATGCTTTTTGCTACCAGAAACAATTAGATTGACTGTGTAATAGGTCCGCCATTGCTACTACACGACGTTGCATAATATATATAAAATAATTAATTTTCATCTAATTTTGATAAGAACTTATTGGGTATATTATATAAATATATTATATAGATATATTATATAATTATATATATATATATATTATATATATATATATATATATATATGATATAGATATATATATATTAATATATTAATAATATATATATATATATATATATATATTAATAAGGTGAGTGGAGTTATGAGGATATTTAAATATTTATTAATATTAATTATTATTATATATATATATAATATATTAATATATAATATATAATTAATATATATATAAATAATATATATATTAATATATTATATATAATATATATATAATTATATATATATATAAACATATATATATTATATTAATATTATACCATCATAATATATTATTTATATATATAATATAATATACATATAAATTATATATATATATTATTATATATATATTATATATTAATATATATAATATAATTATATAATTATATTATAATATTATAATATATATATATATTTAATATTAAATATTAATATAATAATATAATATAATATATAAATATATTATAATATATATATATATATAATATATTATATATATATATATATATATATAATATATATATATATATATTATAAGTATATATATATATATTTAATTAATATATTACTCTTCATCATACAATGTACTGTGTAGTCCACATACATAGTGAAGACTACACTAACATTATAATGTTGAGTTATAGTATCAACTAACATTAAGGTGTATTGAAGTTCGACACTACTAGCGCGTAACTATGGTATATATACATATTAATAGTGTTACACGTCCACACCATTTTAGTGCTATTATGACTAAATTATTATAATTTTATTAATATTAATATACTAAAATAATATGCCCATGCGAGTATGAAAATTTACCTTACAAAATTACTATATACATTACATAACAAATTATGACTTTTTACTGAATATTTCCTATATTATAATTATATACTATATATAAATAATATAAATATAAATATATATATATTATATATATATTATATATATAATATTATATATTATAAATAAAATATATATATATTGATGTAATTGAAATACAAAATTTTATAATAATAAGCATAATAATTCGTATTAATAGAAAATAAGTATGATATAGATTTTTTTAATTGAACTATAATTACACCAGAATATTTTTCGAAAACAAATAATTATCTGAGGTATAATGAGATAGAATATAGTATTTTAATATTCATAATAATACATATATTTACACTATATTCTACAGTATATAATCTCAATAATATTTTCTATTTCTTTCGAGTGTTAATTACACCAACGTACGGTGGTCGGTTTCGATAGTATTCATATAAGTGCTATGAATTAATATATAACTAGTGACATAATAAACATTTAAACTAATAAAAAAACACGCGTTATTCATGAGTAGGGAAAATGACAAATACAACTGTGATAATAAAAGCTTAATTGACTATTTCATATGCAAGAATTATATTTATATTAAAACCTGTAAATCAACTAATAGTTTTTTTTTCTAAATTGATCCTCGAGTAATATCGTCATTAATCGTTTTGTGTACAGATCTAAGCAAGAAGTTTTACAAAATAGGAGAATTAGCTCCCCGGAGCTAGGCCTACTCATAAATTTGTGTATCGTGGATTACCCTAATGTCTATTAATAAACAAAACTTACTATAATTAGTTGATCCTGAGCTAGTATTCTGAACTGAATGTAGTAGGCCAGGACCCAGCCTCGTATAGTAATGTTAAATTAAGCTCATCAACAGCCGTCACTGATTATCTAATTGACAAAACTAGCTATTAAGAAAAGGCACTAATTATAAAACTATTAATAAATAACTTTAACAAACAAGAATAAAATTGATATCCTTGTCATAATACTGTTTTCCGAAAAAATATGATTAGTCGAGATTATTTTAATATTGACAAATAGGTAGTAGTGCTTTCCTTTTGCAAAGGATTATCGTTTTATATATTTAACAGTATGATGCTGCGACCGAAATGACTGAACTCACAACAAAATACATTAACACACATCTTAGCATTAAAAGCAATGATAAATTACTGCCGCTTAAACTATTACGTTGGGAATTAACAAGCGGTTTATACACATAGCAGCCGCATAATAATATAAAAAAAAAATTAATATAATATTGTTACAAACTACAGCTTTTACTTACAGTAAATAGTTAATGGACAAAATATTATATAATATATATATATATATATATATATAATATATATAATATATCATATATTAATATGTAATAGATAAAATATAAATATATTATATTCTAATTAAAAATATATTAATATTTATATTAATATTTAATGTATATAATATATATATTAATATATATATAAATAATATATATATATTATATATAATATATATATATATATTAAATTATATATATATATATATAATAATTAATTATATATATAATATTTATATATAATATTAATATACTATATTATATATATATATAATAATATAATATATAATATTTATTAAAAGTATTGTATATATTTATATGTCTTATAATTTTTTTATAAATATACACTATTAAAAAACGATGCTATATTACTTATGTATACTTCTTATTAGCTTTGACACTTATATGCGTATGTACGAAGTTAACACACATTATTATGTTGAGACTGCATAGCAACTAAAAGTGTGAATGTGTATGGGATCACTTTATAAAAAAAAATGTAGATTAAATACAAGTTTTGACAAAAAAACTAGATAAACTAAATAGATGATGAATATAGTATAAAATTTCCAAAAATAGATTATTACGGAGTAGTCTTGTGATTAAATAGCTAAATCTTTGAGCACGAATAGCGATAAACATTCTTAGCGCGACTATGAGATATTATCTAACACATAATTTTCTAAATATGTTATGATTTATTCACGTTACATAATACTGTCTCGTCGATATATAGCTATGTAGAGAGAGCGTTTTTTATTACTTTGAATGTAATGTGATTATTTTCTAATATAGAAAAATAAATAATAATAGGTGAGAAAATATTCATACAATCTAAGCCAAAATAATAAAAGTATTGATATTCTATAGGATTATATCATTGAGCTTGTAGTAAGTTGCTTAGCGAAACGAAGGATAGTTAGCCACCGATTTAACATATTTGTAAATATTATGCAGATAATTAACTATAGCAAAGCAACATGTTAAAATGATGATAAAATTAAAACCGACGTGGACACAACCAACGATTGAAACATTAACGTTAACTTTATTATGACAATACTTAATGTTTTATATAAGATAATATAATATAATATAAATAAGGATACAAACATAGTACATTTCTATGCTATTTATCAAGTGTCCATGGATACACATCATAAGTGTTGAGAGTTCTGCAACCGATATATATATAACCTTCGTTTAGGTATGAAGTGTGTGTGCAGTGGTACTTCACTGTGGTCGTCAGTCACGTCATCACACTCAGTTTTAGGCTTTAGTTGAGTATATATCATTTACTATAAATACTGAGTATATAGTATAACTAATTATTAACAGATTGAGCTCAAATATAAAAAAAAAAAATAAAATAAATATAGCTAATGATATATTTATTACACTATCATCGGAGATAATATTATAAGGTTACCCAAATAATTATACATATACGTATAAATATCAACTTTATTATAATGTATATGACTTAATCATATATGTATATATACGAAAAAAAAAACTTAATTTATAATGTACATACTATATTATAGGAACCATATAAATAATCACATATACTACGGTATACTGCTATTATTATTGATTTTCAAATATATTACATCACGTGACAAACATCAACTAAAATATACGTAATAGATATATTCACCATTATTCATTGTGGTGTGGAAGTCACACGTAGTGCGGGTTGACATACATTCAGTTATGGTGTCGTCCAACTATCACTATCGAGATAAATGAGTAGCTAATCTGCCAGCATATTCATCATAGCTAACATTAGCGTGTCTATAGCCTAACAAGTATAATATAATTACGTATAATAACGAAGTGCAAAAATAAATTGATAAATATTTAATCATATATATGATATAACTACAATTTTTAACTTCTAGTAGATAACATTTACAATATACATCCATATTGACTCCAAAGCTTCCATATCAGAGGTAGTAATATATATAACTATATATTATATCTAAATTCATTTTCCTATATTCTTACTATAACTCAAATATAAATACTCTAGCTATATACATCCATACTGTTGTTAGGTGACGGAGGTCAACACATAGTGAGACTGCACACATAGTGTGTGAAGTCGCACGTAGCGCGACTGCACACATAGTGTCACGTCACACCATTTTAGCTTTAGCGCGAGGTGACAATATTAGGTCAGCTTCGACACAATTTTATTAGCAATTAAAGAACACAAATCTTTTACTCAAATAATTTCAAAGATTAAAAATAACTAACTTTAATATGGAAGTTTATTGATGCACTCAACACCGCGAAATATATGTAACTCCATAATCTAAATAAAAATAAATAATATTACATATATTTATCACTAAATATATATATATATATATATATAATATATATATTACATTATATATAGTTTATTCTTACCTATATATATCATACCTATATATATATAATCATATACCTATACTCTGCTTATTACTCAGCCTAAAATCTGTATGCAAGTCACACATTATATGTGAGACTTGTCAAACATAGTGATGTGTGTGTAGTCATCACATTAGTAGTGAGTGCCACTCAGTATAGTGTCCATCGATCACACCATTTGAGCTTTAGACATAATTTATAATATATATATATATATAATATAATATATATATATATATATTATAATTAATATATATTATATTATATATATATATATATATATAATATATATATATATTAATATATATATATATTATATAATATATTATATTATATAATTTTATAATACATATATATATATATTAATATATAATATATATATATAAATTATATATATTTATATATATATTATAATTAATTTAATATTAATATATACATATAATATTATAATTAATATAATATAAATTAAATATATTATATATTAATATATATATATATATAATATATATTATATATATATATATATATAATATATATATTAATATATATTTATAATATAATAATATATATTATATATTTAATGATATAATATAATAATATATTAATATATATATATATATAATATATTTGCTTGTGCTTGATCCCTTTTTAAATAAAAAATATAATTTTATTAAATAAATTAATAATTTAATAAATAATATTTAAACAAATATATAAATTAATAATAATAATAATAATAATAATAAATTAATAATATAATAATATATAATATAATTTACATAAATAATCAATCGCGTATGCAGTCAATATAACAGTTATTTCATTGAGAAAGAAATAAACAATCTTTGCCGACAAAAGAAATAAAAAAATTTATATTCATAACTATATTGTATTAGTGATTATATATAAGTTTAGAAGTTATACTAAATATATAATAGTATAGTATTAATGTCGTTGCATAACATACTTATATATAGCATATTATAAGGTATACGTATTATTATATTATATTATATATATTAGTATGAGTTATATATTCTAGTATTGTTAAATATTATAACCCACGGGCCTGACATATTGTGTTATATATATATATATATATAGTACTTGTATGGTCGATAGGTGGCTATATATCGCAATGAACAATGTCCATATTCTTTATGCAAAGTTAGATGATAATGTGTGTTTGTTATGTTAAATAGGAATTCTATTGATGTTATCGTAAGAATATAAATAAAGTATTCTGCAACATAATGCCAATTTCGTTTTACAGTATATAATATTAATAATATATATATATATATATATATTATTAATATATATATTATATAATATATTATAATATGTTAATATTATTATATATTAATTATAATATATATAATAGACTATAATAATATATATATATATATATATTTTTTAAAATATTTAATATAATATAATTCTATTACTTTTTTGAATTTTAAGTAATTAAATATAATTAATATTAATATATTATTATTATTATTTAATATTATATATATATAGTTAGTAGATGGGAACGATGTATAGATAATTTTATGAATTGATGTTGGATGTAACGGAATTATAGAATAATGATATTATGATCGTATAAAAACTAGAATGACGATAGTTTAAATAAAAAAAGTATAAAAATTATTTATTTTATAAAAATATTATTATATATTAATTTTTTCTATTTATAATTTTTTATATTCTTATAATTGTTTATATATTAATAACATAAAATATTTTATAATATAATAATATAGTATATATATATATATTAATTATTATATAATATTAATATTATCTATAAATGTGTATTATTATATTATATTATATATTATATATATATAAATATTATTATTAATTAATATTTAATCATATATATATATATATATATATATATAGTTAGCTGTAGACAGGTAGGGGCAGGGGGTTCAACCTACCTCCCGGAATTATAAAATACTTTTTGTTTTAAACTTTATAGTTAAAAGTTCTTCAAAAAATATTTTATTAATTTATATAATTATAATAAACATTAGATAATAATATTAATAAAAAATTAAATAATAATTATAATAAATAAATAATTAAATTATCAATTAATAATTAATAATAATTTAAGATAATTAAATTAATCTATATAAATAAATAAAATTAATAAATAAATAATTACATTATATTAATAATAATAATATAATAATAATAATAATAATATTAATAATAATTATTGAATAATAAAATAATAATAATAAATAATAATTTAATAATAATATAATAATAATAATTAATAATATAATTTAAATTAATAATAATTAATTAAATTATAATAATAATAAATAATAAATAATAATATAATAATAAATTAAATATATAATATAATAATATAATAAATAAATAAAATAATTAATAAATATATATAAATGGGTCGTTATCATCAAACTCTTTAGTGTAAAATTCTAATTCTCCTTACAATACTGCCCCAACATTCTGTTCCAAAATCTTCCTATATCTCCAAAGACAATGCGCATATCATATTACACATATTCATTATATCTCTATTCGACGTTCTCTCGTCTCTTCCTGAGGTTGGTGCGAACTGTAACAAACACTAACCTAATGTGTGAGGCTGTCAGTTCTCAACCAAATTAAAGCATGTGTGTGAAAAAAATGTCTTATTGTCGCGACAGACCTTTAGACAGCGAACATATGCACCGAGGTATAGGTGTCCATCGTCTCACACTCAAGGTTTTAAGGCTTGCTAGAGGATCTCTAAAAATATAACTTGGAAAGTTCTGTTAGATACTTGTATACGAAACTTTTATTATTTCCTATCTTCTCAGTTGCTACTAAATCCAGCTATACATAAGGCTCTCATACGGTACCCCATGTGAAGGAGTATACATGTATCTAATATCTGGGGGGGTTAGTGAGCTCTTAGTATTTATCAACTACCGAGGTTTATTGGACAGGGTATCGATGAGTTCAATAAAACTCAAAAATGAGCTTA